>MVGT01002077.1:0-13002 GCA_002174775.1 Macleaya cordata
AGAAATTTTTCTTTTTAAACAATTAACCATTATTTTAGGTCCATTTCATCAGTGTCCACCGTCTCCTGAAGTCGGAACTCAACGGTACCTGCAGGTGTTATGGGGGTCTCCCATTACCGATACCATCTAGATTTGTTTTTAATCTAGATAACAAGTTATTATTAAACTTCCTTTAATTCATTTTTCTTATAAATAAAAACTCAACCCTTGCATTTAAATAACTAAATGTAACCATGCAAGATAAATACATTTCATATGCAATTTCATAACAAAAACATAAAATTAGATTTTGTTTATAGTAGGGATCCCACCTACCTTATTCGCTATCTCCAATTCAATGATGCAGATCATTAAATTTCCATAACCTTGTTGATATTTGTAAAATCAACCTTATGTAACTAAATAGGGTATAAAATGAAAAATAAAATGGAGACATATTATTAAGAGAGAGATATATGAGGGAAGATGGGAGAAAGAGTTAGTATAAGTGGAAGAGAGAAGGGAAGAAATGGGAGAGATTTGTGAGGAAAAATGGTAAGGAATTAGGGGTTTATATAGGAAATTTTATTTATTTTTTATTATTATTTCTTTTAAAAATATTTTTTAAATTAAATATTTTATTATTATTTTTTTAAGTGCTGCTACAGTAGAAGCCGCTGACTACTGTAGCAGCAGCCCATGTGCTATTAAAAAAATATTTATTTTTTTATTTAATTAATTAATTATTTATTTATTTTTTTAGAGATAACTCTCTTAAAGTACATTATGAGTTTCCATGCATATTACCATGCATATGAGAAATTTATTTTTCAAATCAATATTCACTCAAATGGGCATATTTTTATACTAACTTAATTATGTTGGTTAAGTGTGGAATATTCACACTATAGAATTTCTTGGGGTATTACATCATTACCCCCTAAAAAGAATTTCGTCCCGAAATTTCAATCTAACCAAAAGGTAAAACATACTTATAAAATAACTTATATTTTATATGTATCTCAGATTTAATCTCGATTTGAATTTAGTTCATTTGGCGTCGTCTTTATAAATTTCTCCATTAAGTTTATGATGTGGTGAAAATTAAGATTGTTAGGGAATATATGATTTAGTGTGAATAATCACCCAGTTGCTAACCTCCTTCGTTGTTTTCACTCACCGACATGGTTGCTCTATCTTAGATGATCAGTCCAAACAGTGCCATCCTATGTGGTATGTGTCACATATACGGAGAACCAACTACTTTTCATCACACCTTCCATCGCCATCCTTTATCTCAAAATAACACCACGTATTACCCGTATGTAAAAACGTTGAGTTTTTAAATATTCTTGCAAAATGTTGCTTATGAAAAATTTTCTTCGTATTCTTGTCCTCGATATCCGTCCAACGGTTTCGATAATTAAATACTAACTGAAGCATATAAACTTCATGTTTACTTCTTCGAAAAATAATTCTAATTTTTCTACTAACTTGAAACAGTATAATATTATCTGATATGATGTCAACATATCCACTTATAGGATTACATCATATCTAACCATCTCAAATGAAATCAACCAACAATTGGTTGACTAATAAGTCAAAAGTATCATACCCCGATTTTCGGTACTCTAAATTCGACCTGATTCACCGAGTCTAAAAACCAAGGCGTGATTAGTGTAATAGATGTGTAAGTAAAAATATCGAATAAAACTGATTTTTTTTACTTTTGAAAGACAATGAATTTAAAAATATTTTATTAATAGTCTACTTTAGTCAACATTGGTTACCTTAAGTCAGGCCCAAGTCAACCAAGTCAATGTAAAGATCAACTTAAGTCTCTAGCTAAGTCAAAGTCAATTCAAGTCAACCAATATTTAGGTCAATGCTCATTGACTCGTCAAAATCAGTCCAAGTCAAAGAAAAATAACAATGTAATGTTTTAAAAATAATTTTCGTATCAACTGCATATAGTCGAGTAAAATAGGCGTATCTACTTAACCGTAAATCTGAATTTTACAAATTAACCCATTTTAAAAACTAAATTCACGAATCTACAATTTCATCAAAAATAGTCCGAGGCCAATTCTGACAATAAAGAGCCCAAATATGCATCCAAAGTACTGATATGGACGTGTAAAAACTCAGAAAATATAATTTTCAGCTTTTTAACAACTTTTGTAAAATCAGTAACTTTAAAGAGAAATTACTCTCTAACCCGAAATTAGAAATACATGGTATAATACCTTTTTAAAAAGGAAAAATCGAGATCTATAGGTTTGTCAAAAATAGACTCAGCTCAATTTTGACCGGAACATGTCCAAAAATACTGTTTTGTAAATCTGACAATATGAATTATGGGAATTATGCAATTTCGTATAAAACCTAATTAATTCAATTATTCTTGACGAAAATTAAATGTAAATTAATACATAAATTATATAATTTAAAACTTAATATCTAAGTCTATATGAATGTCAAAACAATAAGAATTAATACAAATAACCCTTATCCGAAGTGATAGAATAGTAGTTTAATCTGCTTCTAAATCTGTACATCTTTGAATCCTTCAAAGTATTCCTATTCGTCATTCTTCACAAATATTGTGAAACTCATTTGTATGACATCATTTTTCATTAACTTCCTTAAATTAGAATAGTTCTAAGTGATATTTCACACTTCGATTTTCGGACCTAGAAAATCTAGCTCGAGGTGTAGTAAAACTGAAAGTTAAAACATTCAGTAAAACTATTTGTTTCACTTTTGAAATAATTTTCGGAGCTAATTGTTCACAGTTGACAACAATCACTGTAATTACTTAACCGTTACTCAAAATAGTACAATTGAACCCATTTTAAAAACTAGATTTCAATATCTACAATTTTTTTTCTAAAATAGGCTGAAGCTAATTTTGACCATAAGGTATTCAAAATAGGTCATAAGTATACTAACCGTCTTGTATACCAAAATTTGTAAATTTTTTTTTTACATCAAAATTTAAAAACCAAATTTTGAAATTTTGCTTCGATTAATCTGTTTATTAGAATCAGGTGAAACTAAGCCAAAACTTTTATCCTTATCTCTTGTTTCCTTTCAGGTAATAAAAAATTTTATTTCTCAATATTTTAAGTAAAATATCATTTTCTTTGGACTATTCGCATATTGTCAAGAATGCATCAGTCAAACTAAAATTACTTCATTTTGAAATTTAGAACTCAAAACTCTAAAAAGTTAGGCTCATATGAAACTAGATTCATAATTTCATATTGTGGCTAAAGGCCAAATATATACAAATACATTTAGAAATTATCTCAAATAGAAACTATGTGTATTTAGTAATGAAAATAATTTATTTACTCATAATTCTGATTCATTAATACAATGTATACGTATACAAAATCTATGTATACATACTACATTGATTATATATACGAAGCAATATTTAAAATATTCTTCATATACGATATTGTTTATTTGTATTCTTCACTTAAAATATTTGATTTACTTCATTTTGTAAATCTAGTTTTACGTAGTATAATTTAAATTTTATACACCACTATTTGTTCGCGTGTATGTTACTATTCAAATATATATTACTATATATATTTTACTATTCAAAAATTATTTTCCTTGCATTATTTGCAAATCTCTAATTCATTTAGAATAAATTGATATTTTAGTGTTAATATATACATTATTATTTTGCGTTATATATCTAGTATTCAAGTATACCAACACTATTCACATATACCATACTTTTCACAAAATATTATTCACCAAATCATATAGCATGATTCGTATATAATGTGTAACATATTATTCATCAAATTCTCATCATAAAATTTAATTGATGCACTATTAGTCAAGGTTACTATTCACGTGACACTATTCACGTATACAGTATTCTTCACGTATACGACATTATTCATAACTATGTTGCATTATTTATCAAATATACTTTATAAAATATAATTCACATATTATTGTCACTTTGATACTATTCTTCGAATACTATTCACGTATACGATATTATTCATGTATACAAGGAACTATTCATATATACTCAGTCACTATTCATACAAGTATGTATTTCAATATTATTGAACATACATAAAAAAATTAAGCATTAACTTGACAATCCATTCAAGTGTACTTACCTATATGTATTCTATAATCATGTAAATAGATCAACTTGCTTCACGCACAACTTCTATAGGAAACAAATAAATCCTACAAAGGTCTTACTAGCAGTAAACATTAATTAATAACTATATACAACTAACCGTATTATAATAAGATTTTTAGTTATTATCCCACCCCAAACAACACAGGGTTTATCCTACTTATTTTGGTTCTCAGTTGAACACACTCTTACTCCATCATATAATAAAGGAAGGAAAACAAAAGAATTTTCATATAATTTTTTTTTTATGCGAGAAAATAAAACATAAATAATTTTTTTATGAAAGAAAATTTTATAATATAATGAAAGTTTAGAACTCACAAGCCTAAGAATTCAGGAACTTGTGCTCTGATACCAAGATGTCACATTCCGATTTTCGGAACTCTAAAATCAAATCTGATTCAATATGTCCAGAAGGCGAGGCGTGAAGAGTGTAAATGAAGTGTAACTTAAAGTAATGAATAAAATCGCTTACTTTCTCCTTTTGAAAGATAAACCAGTCAATTTTAGTCAACATTAATTATAATTTAGTAGTCAAGTGAATTTAAAAACAAAAATAAAAGCTGTTGAAAATATTTTTCATACTTAACTAAACAGACTTCAGTAAAATGGTCATAATTGTTTAACCGTAAATTAGAATTATACAAATGAAAGCATTCTGGAAAATAGATTTAAAGTTCTACAACTTCTGTAGAAATAGACCGAGCCTAATTCGGATCATAAGATACTCAAACCTGGGTCTCACGTTTACTAACAGATTTATACACAATTTTAGAAAAATAACTTCGAATTTCTTATAATATCCAGAAATCATAAATTTGAAACTGAAATTACTTCCTAACCAGATATGCGAAATACATGTATAATACCATTTTGAAAAGAAAAAATTGAAATCTTCATTTGTTANGTACTCCTTGCCTTGCTCCGGTGTAGTCAAGATTGGCACTGTTGTTAATCTTTTCTTCAGTTCTTGAAAAGACTTCTCGCACTCCTTACTTCATTCGAACTTGATTCCCTTCTTTGTTAGGTGAGTCAATGGTGCTGCCAATCTGGCGAAGTTTTCCACAAATCTTCGGTAGTATCCTGCNTTTAACCGTAAATTAGAATTATACAAATGAAAGCATTCTGGAAAATAGATTTAAAGTTCTACAACTTCTGTAGAAATAGCCCGAGCCTAATTCGGATCATAAGATACTCAAACCTGGGTCTCACGTTTACTAACAGATTTATACACAATTTTAGAAAAATAACTTCGAATTTCTTATAATATCCAGAAATCATAAATTTGAAACTGAAATTACTTCCTAACCAGATATGCGAAATACATGTATAATACCATTTTGAAAAGAAAAAATTGAAATCTTCATTTGTTACAGAAATAGGCATTGGTCAATTTTGAGCGAAACATACTCAAAAATATACTTTTCTAAAACTGACAGTAACAAATATGAAATTTATACAATATTATGTAGAACGTAATTACTTCAATTTAATGACATGAAAATTAAAAACAAATTAATACAACATTTGTTTTGTTCTAAATTCAACATAAAAACTGATATTTATAATATTACATATCATAATTCTCATAAACATCCTATATTCCCAAGTGATATAGTAGTAATTATTCTTCAAATACAATATATAAAACATACTAACTCAAGAGATCCAAGCTATCTCTTTGAACCGCACCCCCTAAAATCTTTCGCCATCAACTTGATCTGTAGGGGAGAAAATATTGGGTGAGTAAAACTCAGTCATAAAATTAGATTTTGTTTATAATAGGGATCCCACCTACCTCAATTTGATGCCAAAATCTTATCACCTACTTGATTTATTACTTCCGGATGTGATGATCGATGATGTAAATAATTGATTTCTCAATAATTTTGATGAAAATACTAGTAACTATTATAGATTTAATGAAAGAGGATGTAGATGAAGAGGTATGTTATGGAGAGTAAAGAAAAATATGTATATTGGGGAGAGTAATGAGAGGTGTAACAGGGTTGTAAACATAAAATAAAAGAGGGAATTTTGTGTTTTGAAGAAGGAAATAAGGGGGGGTTTATATAGGAAAATTTTAAGATTTTTATATTATTATTATTATTTTAATATTTAATTTGTTAATATAAAAAATATTTTTTTATTGTTTTTAGTGGGCTGCTACAGTAGCCGCCGGCTACTGTAGCGCAGCCCACTTTTTTTTTGCTATTAAAATTTTTTTATTATTTTAATTAATTAAATTTTTTTTTTCTTAGAGATAACTCTCTTAATGCATATAATGAGTCTCCATGCAATTACCATGCATATGAGAAATTTATTTCTCAAATTAATACACACCCAAATGGGTATAATACCATCTTAAATATATTAGGCAAGTGTAAAATTCATGTTATGGAATTTCTTGGGGTATTACAATAATGGTCTTTTTTTACCCATAACATCCTTAATGAGCTTCGGATATTCCTGTTACATCTTTTCTCCTCTCCTATGCGTGACCGTGCTCCATACACGGACTTAAGTGAAATCAAACTCGGTTTTGGGCACATTCTTACCTCTCTACATTTAGCAAACCCCCCAATCTTCTTCTAGCAACCTAACACGACAACGAAATGGACGTCGAAATTGAAAAAGAAAGATAAGGAATAGAAGGAGAGAGAAAGAGGGAAATGAAGCAGAGGAAGTTCAAATCCTTCAGAGTTGTGATGTTGGGGCAGTTGTGTTTTCTCTGCCACCTTTTATACCACGTGGCGGATATACATGCGAGGAGGTACGTTAAAGGGAGTGAGAGGGATGTATATGTGAGAAAAACATTTTTGTAGTTTATCACGGAAAAATTATTTTATTTCTACGTAATGCCTGATTTTATTGTTTTCTAAAAATAACTGTCACAGGAACTGTGGAAAATAGAGGTAGCAATTTGACCCATGACCCGCCAACCCTACCTTAATCCGACCCTTCCCTAACTCGACCAGCCATCTAAATAGATAGGGTTAAGGTTTCAATTTTTTAACCCGTTACCCCTTCGACCTTAACCCATTTCAGTGTTTTACAAGGAAAAATACTAAATGGATAGGGTTAGGTTTGATAATCTTAACTTTTTAACCAACCAACTAGTCTAGGGTCGACCCTAATTCGACCCGTTGCCACCTCTTTACTGTGGAAAAATGCACACACCAAATTTTAGGCAACCAAAAATTACCTAAAACTACAAGTTATTGAGTTTTAAATATGGTTTTGACTTTTATTTAGAGAGTCTTTCACAAATTAACCTAATAAAAGATTAGGTTTACTATTTGAGACCCACAAGCACTCAATGATAGTTTAGACTTCAACAAACTTCTCTCAATAATATCATCCTTAAGCGATTTATATTTTCAACAGTATTCTAGAATATTTTTGAATGATTTTGGATCTTTGAGCAATTTTTGACATTTGAAAGTTTACGTATTAAAGAACCTTCACCTTAAAAAAAACTCATCAACAAATCACTCTCTTATTATTTGGGTGCTTTTACAACGAAATAAGTTTTAAAATTACTATTCAAAAGAAAACGGTTAAGAACATAATAAGCTTGATCTTCTCTAAGTTTTACATATTTAACTGAACTATATGCATGATATTTTGTTCCATATAACAGCATAATCGGAGGTTTGATTTTGATATTTGTTTGAATAAAGATGCAAGTTATTATGTCACACCCCGATTTTCGGAACTCTAAAATCTAACCTGATTCAATGAGTCCGGAAGGCGAGGCGTGAAGAGTGTAAATGAAGTGTAATTTAAAGCAATAAATAAAATTGCTTACTTTCTCCTTTTGAAAGATAAACCAGTCAATTTAGTCAACATTAATTATAATTTAGTTGTCAAAAAAAAAAAACTATTGAAAATATTTTTCGTACTTAACTGCACATACTTCAGTAAAATGGTCATAATTTCTTAACCGTAAATCTGAATTGTACAAATGAAAGCATTATAAAAAATAGATTTAAATTTCTACAACTTCAATAGAAATAGACCGAGCCTAATTCGGAGCATAAGATACTCAAAACTGGGTCTCAAGTTTACTAACAGATTTATACACAATCTTAGAAAAATAATTTCGAATTTCTTAAAATATCCAGAAATTATAAATTTGAAACTGAAATTACTTCCTAACCAGACATCCGAAATATATGTATAATGCCATTTTGAAAAGAACAAATTGAAATCTTCATTTGTTACAGAAATAGGCCTTGGTCAATTTTGAGCGAAACATACTAAAAAATGTTCTTTTCTAAAACTGATAGTAACAAATACGAAATTTATACAATATTATGTAAAACATAATTACTTCAATTTAAAGACATGAAAATTAAATGAAAATTAATACAACATTTGTTTTGCTCTAAATTCAGCATAAAAACAGATAATTATAATAATACATATCATAATTCTCATAAACAACCCATAATCCCAAGTGATATAGTAGTAATTATTCTTCAATTACAATATATAAAACATACTAACTCAAGAGATCCAAGCTATCTCTTTGAACTGCACCTCCTAAAATCTTTCGCCCTCAACTTGATCTGTAGGGGGGAAAATATTGGGTGAGTAAAACTCAGTAGGTGCAAACTATCCAAAAATACTAGATTTGAAATATGCAAAAATTACCATATTAATGCATAAAAAGAGATTTCTTTTTAAATCTTTCAATAATTAACCATTAATTAATTATTTTAAGTCCATTACATCGGTGTCCACCGTCTCCTCAAGTCGAAACTCAACGGTACCTGTAGGTGTTATGGGGGTCTCCAATTACCGATACCATCTAGATTTGTTTTTAATCTAAATAACAAGTTATTATTAAACTTCCTTTAATTCATTTTCCTTATGAATAAAAACTCAACCCTTACATTTAATAATTAAATGTAACCATGCAAGATAAATACATTTCATCTGCAATTTCATAACAAAAACATAAAATTAGATTTTGTTTATAGTAGGGATCCCACTTACCTCAATTTGATGCCAAAATCTTATCACCTACTTGATTTATTACTTCCGGATGTGATGATTGATGATGTAAATCCTTGATTTCTCAATGATTTTGATGATAATACTAGTAACTATTATAGATTTAATGAGAGAGGATGTAGATGAAGAAGTATGTTATGGAGAGTAAAGAAAAATATGTATATTGGGGAGAGTAATGAGAGGTGTAACAGGGGTATAAACATAAAATAAAAGAGAAGATTTTGTGTTTTGAAGAAGGAAATAAGTGGGGTTTATATAGGAAAATTTTAGATTTTCTTACTATTATTATTATTTTAATATTTTATTTTTTAATATAAAAAATAATTTTATATTTTTGTTAGTGGGCTGCTACAGTAGCCGTAGCGCGGCCCACTTTTTTTGGATTAAAATATTATTTTTTTATTAATTAATTAATTAATTAATTACTTAATTTTTTTTTTGAGATAACTCTCTTAATGCTTTCCATGCAATTACCATGCATATGAGAAATTTATTTCTCAAATCAATACACACCCAAATGGGTATAATACCATCTTAAATATGTTAGGTGTAAAATTTATACTATGGAATTTCTTGGGGTATTACATCATCACCCCCTAAAAAGAATTTCGTCCCGAAATTTAACAACAAAAGGTAAAGCATACCTGAAAATAGTTCTGGGTACTTTGTCCGCATCTCGGACTCTAGTTCCAATGTGGCTTACACAGCCCCAAGATGTTGCCAAAGAACTTTGACAAGTTGTATCTTCTTTGATCGAAGTTCACGTTCTTGTGAATCTATGATCCTTATAGGTTTCTCTTCATAAGATATGTCATCTTTTAATTCAACGTTCTGCCATTCGATCATATGGGAAGGATCGGGATAGTACTTCCGTAGCATGGAAACATGAAAGATATCATGTATCCAATTTAGTTGTAGTGGTAAAGCCAATTTGTAAGCCACCTCACCAATTCGTTGCAGAATTTCGAAGGGCCCGATGTACCAAGGAGTAAGCTTCCCTTTCTTTCCAAATCTTTTGATTCCAAGTCGAGGTGAGACTTTAAGAAAAACATATTCACCTTCTTCAAATTCAAGATGCCTTCTTCTTTTGTCAGCGTAGTTCTTCTATCGACTTTGTGCTGTACGTAGCCGTTCTTTAACTATTCGAATTGCGTTAGTAGCTTCACGAAGTATTTCAGGTCCAACGACGCTCTTTTCACTCACCTCTGCCCAATACAGTGGTGATCTGTAAGGTCTCCCATAGAGTGCTTCATAAGGTGCCATGCCGATACTGGATTGAAAACTATTATTGTATGCAAACTCCATATATGGTAGTAGATCGGTCCAACTTTCTTTGAAATCTAATACACAGGCTCGGAGCATATCCTCAAGTGTTTGGTGGTTTGTTCAGATTGTCCGTCAGTTTGTGGATGGTAAGCTGTACTCATGTTGAGTTTCGTTCCCATGGGGTGTTGAAAACTTCTCCAAAATTTGGATGCGAAGAGAGGATCTCTATCTGAAACGATAGATAATGGCACTCCATGAAGTCGTACAATCTCTTTGATGTAAAGCGCACATAATACCGAAATAGTATCAGTCCCTTTCGTTGGTAAGAAGTGAGCCGATTTGGTTAGTCGGTCCACAATTACCCACACACTATCCATTCCTTGAAGTGTTTTAGGTAATCCTCTTACGAAATCCATCGTAATGAAGTCCCATTTCCATTCTGCTATGGTTAATGGTTGTAATAACCCTTGTGGCTTCTGATNTTTCCATGCAATTACCATGCATATGAGAAATTTATTTCTTAAATCAATACACACCCAAATGGGTATAATACCATCTTAAATATGTTAGGCAAGTGTAAAATTCATACTATTGAATTTCTTAGGGTATTACATATTAATTATGACAAGAGAGAACATAAACAGAAGTATTCCCAAAAGAATTCTGATTCAAAGCACCCTGGTGCTCACTAATTTTTTGAGCACCCAGTTGTAGAATCTTGACGATGTTAAGTCACACAGGTAATAGCATGAAGATTGTATTAGCCCCCAAATGAAGGCGCTGCCACAAGGGCATTGTATCCATACGTGGACGACACATTTCATCCTGAATCATATGAGCTCGCCACACGGCTCGCACCCACTTACGGCCACGTTTGGAACGACGAGAAGAAATAGGGGATCCATTAAAGGATTAGGGTTTGGAGGTCACCTCTAAGGACCCGAGGGAGGTACTCACTTATCGCATCTGCCATGATGCACTGAGATGAAACCTAAGGCGCCTTGGTTGCCGAACCTTGACCTCAGGGGAAATATGAAGGAAGGAAGATGATGGACATTATAAGCTAAGAATCTTGTCAGAAAAATAGTTATTTTGACATGATCCTCTATACTAATCATGAAGACTTGGTGTTCGGAGTCGCAGAGGATCTAGCCTCTAGTAGACGGCCACGTGTCCTTAAAGATTGTGGCTATCCCCTCCTAACATTTATCATGAGATGACACTCATCCTGAGTGTCAGGAAGGCGCCCCACATGCGTCAGACCCACGAATAGATGAAGGCGATAGCCGACTATTTAAAGGATGAAACGCTATATATATCAAGGGAGAATCCTTTTATAGGTCAGGACGTCTTTCTAAGGCCACTACACTCCTTCGAATCATCATCTTCCTTCTCCTTCAAAACCCTAATTCTCCACTTCATTTTTCTTCTTCTCCAGTTGAGCCATCCTCAGTTGGAAGTAAAAAATAGCCTCGGAACGGCCATCGAGTGGTTTAAAAGAAAAAAAAGAAAAGAAAATAAAAAGGTGAGTGCCAAGGGTCTTTAAATTATTTTCCATCTAAGGTATGGGCAAAAACCTTAGTTACCAGAATCGTGTAAAGTCATGGAAGTTTCATTCCAAAACCTCGTGCTCCAACTCTAATCAATACTCTGACGGTCTTGTTGTAGAGGCATTTTTCAACATGGAACATTTTTTAATTGGTCGTTTCAGCACTTCTGCTTTCGCTTCCACTCCTACTCCATGCTCTGGTTGCTTAGACCAAAACAAAGAGCCCATATAATTCAAAAACTAACTAGCACCGCTTTTAGACAAGGAAATGAAGTTTTGATTTGTTTGCTAAAGGCGGAGATCACATTGTACCTAACAAAATTAGAGGTGCCCATGTGGAGTACATCTTTGTTTGTGATGTATGTATGATATTTTTGTCTTTGTAACATAAATAAAATTGAAGTGGTGATGCTTCTATTCTAGATACTTATGCTTCGAATCATACTATGATGCTCTTGTTGTAACTACGCTTTACTCTAAAAGCATTTCAGAATTTGAGACATTTTTAATTGCCACTCCAACACCCCATTCAGACCTTGTGTAATACCCCAAGAAATTCTATAGTGTAAATATTCAACACTTTGACCAACATAATTAAGTAAGTATAAAAGTATGCCCATTTGGATGAGTATTGATTTGAAAAATAAAATTTTCATATGCATGGTAATATGCATAGAAACTCATAATATACTTTAATAGAGTTATCTCTAAAAAAAATTAATTAATTAATTAATTAATTAAATATTAAAAATAATATTTTATTATAAAAACGTGGGCTGCTGCTACAGTAGCCGCCATGTACTGTAGCAGCCCACTAAATGGAATAAAAAAATATTTTTTATATTAAAAAATTAAATATTAAAATAATAATAATAATAATAAAATCTCAAAATTTTCCTATATAAACCCCCCTTATTTCCTTCTTCAAAACACAAATTTTCTCTCCCTTCCTCTCATTTTCAATATATCAAACTTCCCTTCCTCAATTCCCTAAACATCT
>MVGT01002077.1:25293-43891 GCA_002174775.1 Macleaya cordata
TTTTATTCATAAGAAAAATGAATTAAAGGAAGTTTAATAATAACTTGTTATCTAGATTAAAAATAAATCTAGATGGTATCGGTAATGGGAGACCCCCATAACACCTGCAGGTACCGTTGAGTTCCGACTTGAGGAGACGGTGGACACCGATGAAATGGACCTAAAATAATTAATTGTTAATTATTAAAAGATTTAAAAAGAAAAATATCTTTTTGATGCATTAATATAGTGATATTTGCATGTTTCAAATCTAGTATTTTTGGATAGTTTGCACCTACTGAGTTTTACTCACCCCTAAATTCCCCCCACAGGTTACGTTGAGGGTAAAGGATTCAAAGATATACAGATTGAGAAGAAGATAGCTTGTGTTATCAAATTTGTATAAATATAGCTGATGAATTAAATTACTATTCTATCACTTGGGATAAATAGTTATTTGTATTAATTCTTATTATTTTAACATTCATATAAACTTAGATGTTAAGTTTTAAATTGTATAATTGATGTATTAATTTACATTTAATTTTCATCATGAATAATTGAATTAATTAGGTTTTATACGAAATTGTATAATTCCCATAATTCATACTGTCAGATTTATAAAATGGTATTTTTGGACATGTTACGGTCAAAATTGAGCTGAGTCTATTTCTGACAAAATTATAGATCTCGATTTTTCCTTTTCAAAATGGTATTATACATGTACTTCTAATTTCTGGTTGGAGAGTAATTTCTCTTCAAAGTTACTGATTTTACAAAAATTGTTAAAAAGTTGAAATTATATTTTCTGAGTTTTTACACGTCCGTATCAGTACTTCGGATGCATATTTGGGCCCCTTATGGTCAGAATTGGCCTCTGACTTTTGCTGGTTAAGTTGTAGATCTGTGAATCTAGTTTTTATAATGGGTTTATTTGTAAAATTCAGATTTACGGTTAAGTAGATACGCCTATTTTACTCGACTGTATGCAGTTTACACGAAAATTATTTTTAAAACATTACATTTTTATTTTTCTTTGACTTGGACTGATTTGGACGAGTCAATGAGCATTGACCTAAATATTGGTTGACTTGAATTGACTTTGACTTAGTTAGAGACTTAAGTTGACCTTTACATTGACTTAGTTGACTTGGGCCTGACTTTTAGGTAACCAATGTTGACTAAAGTAGACTATTAATAAAATGTTTTTAAATTCATTGTCTTTCAAAAGTAAAGTAAATGAGTTTTATTTATTATTTTTACTTACACATCTATTACACTAATCACGCTTTGGTTTTCGGACTCTGCGAATCGGGTCGGATTTAGAGTACCGAAAATCGGGGTGTGACACCTTAGGTCATACTTGGTACCTTGGAAACGCTTGACTTGCATATGTTTCCGGCTGTTTTGGAGAAAAGGGAGCGCTTTGGTTGGTTATCGTAAATTTCACTTATGGCATTTGTTTACCATGGCCCCACCACTTTTAAGGCAAATAGCCTGCAAACGTCCGTACCCAATTTAGAGCTGGGATTATTTGAAGCACTCATTGCGTATCATCTCTCTCCACCAGTCTATGAAACCCAATTGGAGATTTAAGGTGTATTCCAAGAGGTAATCTTGGATCAAAGAAGCATATTGCCTCTCCTCGGATGCTTCTGCCTTCCACAGATCTTTCAAATACTGTCGGAAATCGATCATCCCGGGTTGAACAGACGCAACTCTGACAAATTATTGTCGATTCGCTCCCATAGATCTCTATCGATTATGTGGCATACTGAACTGATGATCTAAGCAAGTCGCAAAATTTGATTATGCATCATCATCATCTTCTTCTATCATAAAGATCAAATATTTTTATTTATCTACGATGTTCTGGCAATGTCTTTGTGCTTGACTGATTTAAGGGTTTTAGAGTTTCTAAATTAAAGATTCTTGTTCTTTTATTACTTTTTTAATTTTCAATTTTCAATCTCTTAAGTGTTTCTGGCTTTATATTCTGTTCTTTGATTTGTACAAATTACATGTAAGATTTTACTAGTTTTTATTTTCTGCTAAATCTGAAGTGATCTGATATGATATTCTCGGTTACCAATTTTTTATTTCAAATGAACATTAATAAGAACAACATAACCTTGAGGGATTGCTCGACTGGTTCGACCGTGGGTTTGCTCCCCATAGGTCACCAGTTCGAATCCCCTCAAGGCCACTGGGGGATTGTTAAAAGGCCGACTCCCTACAGGGCCCCTGGATTAGTCGAGGTGCGCGCAAGCTGGCCCAGACACCATGGTTAAAAAAAAAAATTAATAATAACAACATAGGATTGGTCGATTACGTATGTATTGTGGTAGGATTGAATGTTTGGGTACTTCTTATTTTGATCTATTATACTTAAATCTCAATGTAATTGTTAAAGTTATGTGATAAGAGAATATTAGAGATTGAGATAGAACATATGTTCAATGAAATGCCCAAAAAGAGATCTTATTTTATACATCTCTACTATTTATATGTGGCTCCTATTCAGCTCAAATTGAGCCACATAGGAGCATTCAAACAACTCCGTCACATTTTCTTTATTTCGAAAATACCGTTAAATCCCTCTTCTAATTTTTTTTTGTCTTTTCCATCCAACCATTTCCAATAGTGCTTCCAGCCATGATATTGTCACACCCCGATTTTAGGTACGCTAAATCCGACCCGATTCGCCGAGTCCGAAAACCAAGGCGTGATTAATGTAATAGATGTGTAAGTAAAAATATCGAATAAAATTCATTTTCTTTACTTTTGAAAGACAATGAATTTAAAAGCATTTTATTAATAGTCTACTTTAGTCAACATTGATTACCTTAAAGTCAGGCCCAAGTCAACCAAGTCAATGTAAAGGTCAACTTAAGTCTCTAGCTAAGTCAAAGTCAATGCAAATCAACCATATTTAGGTCAATGCTCATTGACTCGTCAAAATCAGTCCAAGTCAAAGAAAAAAAAAATGTAATGTTTTAAAACTAATTTTCGTGTCAACTGCATACAGTCGAGTTAAATAGGCGTATCTACTTAACCATAAATCTGTATTTTACAAATAAACCTATTTTAAAAACTAGATTCACAGATCTACAATTTCATCAGAAATAGCCCTAAGCTAATTCTGAAAATAAGGGGCCCAAATATGCATCCAAAGTACTGATACGGACGTGTAAAAACTCAGAAAATATAATTTCAGCTTTTTAAGAATTTTTGAAAAAATCAGTAACTTTGAAGAGAAATTACTCTCTAACCCAAAATTAGAAATACATAATATAATACCTTTTTGAAAAGAAAAATTTGAGATCTATAATTTTGTCAGAAATAGACTCGGCTCAATTTTAACTGGAACATGTCCAAAAACACCAATTTATAAATATGACAGTATGAATTACGGGAATTATACAATTTCGTATAAAACCTAATTAATTCAATTATTCTTGATGAAAATTAACTGTAAATTAATACATAAATTATACAATTTAAAACTTAACATCTAAGTTTATATGAATGTCAAAACAATAAGAATTTATACAAATAACCCTTATCCCAAGTGATAGAATAGTAGTTTAATTCATCAGCTATATTTATACAAATTTGATGATACAAGCTATCTGCTTCTTAATCTGTACATCTTTGAATCCTTCACCCTCAACGTAACCTGTGGGGGGAATTTAGGGGTGAGTAAAACTCAGTAGGTGCAAACTATCCAAAAATACTAGATTTAAAAAATGCAAAAATCACCATATTAATACATCAAAAAGATATTTTTCTTTTTAAATCTTTCAATAATTAACCATTAATTATTTTTGGTCCATTTCATCGGTGTCCACCGTCTCCTCGAGTCGGAACTCAACGGTACCTGCAGGTGTTATGGGGGTCTCCCATTACCGATACCATCTAGATTTATTTTTAATCTAGATGACAAGTTATTATTAAACTTCCTTTAATTCATTTTTCTTATGAATAAAAACTCAACTCTTGCATTAAATAAATAATTGTAACCATGCAAGATAAATACATTTCACATACAATTTCATAACAAAAACATAAAATTAGATTTTGTTTATAGTAGGGATCCCACCTACCTTATTCGCTATATCCAAATCCAATGGTGTAGATCATTGAATTTCCATAACCTTTTTTATATTCGTAAAATCAACCTTATGTAATTAAATAGGGTATAAAATAAAAAATAAAATGGAGACATGTTATTAAGAGAGAGATATATGATAGAAGATGGGAGAAAGAAGGGAAGAAAATGGAGAAATTTGTGAGGAGAAATGGTAAGGAATTAGGGGTTTATATAGGAAATTTTGTTTATTTTTTTATTATTATTTCTTTTAAAAAATATTTTTTAATTAAATATTTTATTATATTTTTTTAAGTGCTGCTACAGTAGAGCCGTCGGCTACTGTAGCAGCAGCCCATGTGCTAATAATAAAAAAATATTTATTTATTTATTTAATTAATTAATTATTATTATTTTTTTTTAGAGATAGCTCTCTTAAAGCTCATTATGAGTTTCCATACAAATTACTATACATATGAGAAATTTAGTTTTCAAATCAATACCACCCAAATGGGCATACTTCCATACTAACTTAAGTATGTTGGTTAAGTGTGGAATATTCACACTATAGAATTTCTTGAGGTCTTACATATATCGTCCTCCTTCATCTTCCATCTCTTCTCTTTTCCTAACAATCTCTAAGCAAATCTCCATCATCTTCACTCCATTTTCATTTATCTTGTCTTCTTCTTTGTTTCAAAAACAAAATACAGAGATAACTTGAAAAAGATAACCAATTCATTAGGGCTTCATCTCTAATTGTAGAAGAAAACCAATTCATTAGGGCTTCGTCTCTAATCTCAAGTACGCTATATTAAAATTCCTTCAACTCTACTATTAAAATTCCTCCAACTCTCTCTTTAATAGACTCTCATTCTCTCTAGAGAGATCTCTCATTTTTTCCTCTTAATAGATTTCTTTTCAGGGCATTTTTCTGACCTAAGTTATTTAAACATATTAGGGCAGTTCCTGAATACAGGACTGTAAGAATAAAATAATATAACATATAAATAACTTGATGTTCTTATTGTTGTTGTTGTTATTCCCATTTATAAATAATATAACCATTTTCATTTCTCGAAGTAGGATTGTAAGAATAATATAGTAGAATAAATAATTTGAAGAAGAATCTAAGAATCTAATAATATCAAACATATATATTTTTTGTCTCTTTTAAGAACATATAAATAGGCTAATGTTGTTGTTGTTGTTGTTGTTGATATTGCCACTTATTAATATGTTTTCATTCCAAACTTTACGTTTTTTAGGTTATTATTAATTTAGTAACAATGATTTTGCTTTATTATTTTATTTTACTTTACTCACAAATTAGGTTATCATATTATTCACAATTTTTTTAGTTACTTTATTTTTCTCTGATTGTTTTTAAAACTTTTTTTGGTTATATGGTTGATTAAGAATTATATTAATATTGTAATATTTTTTAACAGGTTGCCTCTATATCTCTTTAACCGTTCGTCTCTCTAGCGCTCTATGATATTCTTCAGCAGATAGTCTCTCTCCTTCGGTTAAGTGAGGTTCTTCTCTATTATTATTTAAGTCAGACTGTATAATGTAATTAACAAAAATAAGTATAGTGTAATTCTCTTTCTCCCTGTTTTAGTGACTAGAGTTCTTCACCATTATATAATTGTAGGTAGACTGTACAATATAATTAACAAAAACATTGCTCATGCATGAATGTCTCTTTTTATAGCTTGACGTCATTTCAAGCTTTACTTTTTACTAATCATTTGTCTATACACATGGAGTATACAATTGACATCTTACTTTCTGTCAAAGGTATCTAAAAAAATGGATGAGCCAGAACAAATAGAATAACATAATAATGATCTTATGATGCAGGCTACATCTTATGGAACTAGAACGAATATTAATTGAAAGAGAACGTCAACGTGTCATATGATCGATGAACAAAGATAGCTTAAAAGAGAGCACAAATTTAAAGTATTTGGTATAGGAGACGAATGGAGAATTTGATTGATGAACTATCCATTCAAAGAGAGCAACAAAGACAATGACGAGAAAATATGACCAAAGAACAAAGATCTCTAGAAAGAGAACGCAACCGTAATTGGTATAGGAGGCGAATGGAAAATATAAGAAATCAGCAAAGATTTATATGAAGAGAACCCTAACTCATGGAAGCAGAGGTAAACATGAATGTTGGAGTAGGGGTTGATGCCCAACATGCACCACTTAAAAATCATATAACCAATATAAATCAAGTTGTTCAACTTATCAAAGAACGTGTGCGAGTAGAGGTAAATAAATAGGATCGGTGGGTGCAACTCTACAATGTCAGTAGAAATAGTTGGAGCTTCTATGCAGCTTGCTCCTCAAAACATAAGTGAGTGTTTATAATATATAAACATTTACAAATCATAAATTTGTACTTCTACAATGAGTACAATTGTACTATAAATGACTACTTAATGTTCTACCAACATTTATTAGATTCATCCAGTTTGAGGTCTGAAGATGTGCCAATAGATGCTGAATTACAAACAAATGCATATGGAGATGACAAAGAAAGAGAAAACACAGAAGAAGACATGATTCATCAAGAAGGTTTATACTAAATTGCGTATACTAAAACTTATATATCTTCAGATCTTCAAATTTATAAGATGCTGACTATATATGCATCTTATTTATTATCGTAAGTGATGTGCATAATCTTGCGACAATTGACAAACATTAATACATGTACGCATTGTCAAGCTAAGTTGTTCCCTCATGAAACAATGGAGTTATGTCGTCAACATGGCAAAGTTACTTCCACCATTACATGTACCTTCAGAACTCATGCAATTATTTACGTTACAATCGAAAGAAGAAAATCATTTTAGGTAAAATATACGTGCTTAAAACCACATATTCGCCTTCACGTCAATTGGCGTACATGTTGACGAGACTTTAGCCAATGCTAGGGATTGAGTCTACACTTATCGTGCTTTTTTTTTGACAAAGGCACAATAGTATTCAAATAGGTGCTAAGGCAGCACCAAAAGCCAAGAACAGAAAAAAGGAAAGCAATTACATGCAGTGAATTTTCTCCCTCCAACTAGTAACTAACTCATCAAAGAAAATTCCTTTAAACACCCCTCTTGCTGTTCCCCACAGGAAAATACAAGATTTTATCTCAACGATCAAAGCCTCCTTCCCTCTAATCTTGTTGTCAAAAATCCTCGCATTCCTTTCATTCCACAAGATCCATCCTATCGCAAAAGGCATAACCTTCCAGACAAAATTCTCTTTTATATTGTTCCATCTTTTCTCCCAGCAAGAAAGGAGCTGCAAAATTGTTCCTGGCATTACCCACTCCATCCTAAAGCCTTCCAAGAACGATAACCAAATCTGGAAAGATAACTGACAATGCATTAAAATGTGATTATCCGACTCTGTCTCTGCTCCACATAAAAAGCAAATACTACACAAGGGGTGACCTCTTCTTTGCAGCATGTCCAGCGTGGGGATGGAATTCAGCGCAGCTACCCATGTAAAGAACGAGACCTTTGTCGGGATGTCTTTACACCACACTAACTTATAAGGGAAATCAGTTGTATTACCTTGAATTCCTCCCTCCATTATTGTCTGATAACAAGAATTTGCCGTGAAAATCTCTTTGTTATCCGGCTTCCATTCTCTCCTATCTTCTTGTATTGCTTCCTCCATGTTCGGCGGATCACCTATAATCTGAATAAACTCCGCTAACATAGGCAATTCTCCATTTCTTATAGTACGGCTGAACCCGAAGTCCCAAGCTCTGTTTTCATCATCATCACCAGACATTTCAGCAATAGTAGCCCATTTTTTTTTGACGCTTTCCAAAGAGGCTTGAATCTCTCACTAAGACTTTCCTCCCCACACCATTTATCGTGCCAAAACAGAGTTTTTTTACCATTGTTAACCTTTATCTTTGTATTACCTTTAATTATCTCCAGATTGTTTACCACCCCTCTCCATACTCCAAGACCATATGTTATCGTCACCATCTTCGGAAGCCATGCGTATTCATTCCCCCCATATTTATCGAACATCAGTTTTCTCCACAGATTATTAGGTTCCTCCCCATATCTCCAAATCCACTTTGCTAAAAGGGCTTTGTTTGTTGCCTTAATGCTCCTAATCCCTAATCCACCTTTCTTTTTCGATCGACATATTTTTTTCAAGCCTACCCAGTGCATTTTTCTCTTATCCACCTTGTCACCCCAAAGAAAATTTCGCATGATTCTTTCCATACTTGCCGCAACTGAGCTTGGAACTGGAAAAAGGGATAGAAAGTATGTTGGGAGACTTGACAAAGTACTCTTTATAAGCACTACTCTTCCTCCCTTCGATAAAAATCTTCTTTTCCAAGGTGCTAGTCTTTTATCCATCCTCTCGAGAACAGGGTTCCAAATACTCTTGTTTCTTAAAGTTGTGCCCAATGGAAGACCCAAATAAGGCAACGGAAAAGTACCCACCCCACACCCTAAATGTTCAGCACAACCCTCCACATCGAAGCCAGATCCAATTCCCACGACCACACTTTTAGCTAGATTTATTCTAAGAACTGTGACTGCCTCATAGCAAATGAGAATATTTTTAATGAGTTCCACCTGTTTAATCTCTGCCTCAATAAACAAAATCGTATCATCGGCAAACTGTAGGTGTGTTATCTCTCTACTTTCTTCAGTTACCTTGAAACCTCGAAGCAACTGCCTCTCTGTAGCTTTCCCTAATAATTTTGAGAGAACTTCCCCCACCAAAATAAAAAGGAACGGCGACAGTGGATCCCCTTGACGGATACCCCTTGAACTCTTGAATGTCTCGGAAGGCACCCCATTGATTAACACTGAAAACCTTGCTGATTGAACACACCATCTGATCCACCTTCTCCATCTCCACCCGAACCCTAACCGCCTAAGGAGTTGCTCAATAACCTTCAAATTCACATGATCGTACGCTTTCTCCATATCAATTTTAAATACTAGGCCTGGAAACTCCTCTCTGATTCTCGAATCAATGCACTCATTGGCGATGAGAACATTATCTAAGATTTGTCTGTCTTGCAAAAATGCTCCTTGAAACGATGATATCACTTTGGGCAATACTATCTTCAATCTTTCAGCAAGCACTTTTGCAAGAATTTTGTAGACTCCCCCCACCAAACTAATTGGCCTGAAGTCCTTGAAACAACAAGCTCCATCTTTCTTTGGGATAAGAGAGATAAAATTGCAGTTCAGTCTCCAATTTAGATTACCTTCTCTGTTGAACTCTTGAATTACTTTCATAAAATCTTCCTTTATAGTTGACCAATACGCTTTAAAGAACTCTGTCGTCATACCATCCGGTCC
This sequence comes from Macleaya cordata, assembly GCA_002174775.1. Taxonomy (NCBI): domain Eukaryota; kingdom Viridiplantae; phylum Streptophyta; class Magnoliopsida; order Ranunculales; family Papaveraceae; genus Macleaya; species Macleaya cordata. The sequence continues at coordinate 34,726 of MVGT01002077.1, forward strand.
TGGAGATTTATTACTTCCCATTGAGTTGATCACTTCCACCACTTCTTTTTCATCTATCAACCTCTCCATCCAAATAGCATCATCTTGCTCGATTTTATCAAAGTGAACGTCATCTAAACCAGGTCTCCAGCTTGCCTATTCAGAGTACAGTCTCCCGAAAAATTTTACTGCTTCCTCTTTCATTTGCTCCTCATCCATTATTTCGTTTTCCTCCACCATTATTTTGAAGATATGGTTACTATTTCTCCTGGCATTTGCAATGCTGTGAAAGAATTCAGTATTTCTTTCTCCCTCGCAGAACCACCCTATCTTTGCTCTTTGCTGCCATTTCGACTGTAGATCACCCTGAACTCCCACAAAATCAACTTTTAATTTCACTCTTTTGTTAAAATCAGTCTAATTCAAGCTATTTTTTTCCTCCTTATCATTCAGCACACCAATCTCTTCTTCTATGACTTTGATTTTCTCATCTAAGTTCCCAAACACTTCTCTACTCCAAGTCTTTATAATCTCTTTCAGAGCTTGTAGTTTTTTAGCAAAAATAAAACTAGGCCTACCAGAGAAAACCAGCTTAGGCCACCAAAATTTCACCACCTCAAAGAAAGTAGACTCATTCAACCAATAATTATCAAATTTAAAAGGATAGGGACCTCCTTTCTTACTTCCACAATCCAGCACTATTGGTGCGTGATCTGACCCTGTTCTAACCAGCATATGTTGAGTTAAGGATGGGCAACGATCCCCCCATTCCTTCGAGACTAAAAATCGATCCAGCCTTATTAAGGTTGGATTTTGCGTCTGACTTGACCATGTGAACTTTCCCCCTATCAATGGCAGATCCATAAGCTCCGTTTTTTCAAGAAAATTGTTAAACATCCTCATATTGTTATCCGCTCTGCAATGCTTATTTTTCTACGATGGAAATCTGATTGCATTAAAATCGCCTCCCAAAACCCAAGGTACTGTCTGGTTCAACCTTCTCGTGTCCTCCAGTTCTTGCCACAAATCTGCTTTGTATTCTCTCCCTGCTGGCCCATAAACAGCCGTTATGCCCCAACACAGATTGTCATCAAAAGAATTTCGAAACACTATTGAAACTGAAAAGGTGACATATGCATAATTTTGCATTATCATCCTCGCATCATCCCATACCACTAATATCCCCCCTGATCTCCCACGCGGAGGTAAGTGCATCCATCCGAAATTATCAAACCCCCACAAATTCCTCACCATCCCCACTGTAACATTTTTAGTCTGGGTTTCCTAAAAAACACCCACTGAAATCTTCTCCTTTGAGATTATCCTTCTAATAGCCTCTAATCTCCCCCTTGCCTTGATGCCTCTAATATTCCACGTTAGGATTCTAATATCCATTACAAACGTTTGCTCCCTTGACTGAATTCTTCCTTCTTCCTCTTCCCAACTCTGATCCTTCTCCCCCTGCTTCCCATGCTAACCTGGCCACCTCCCTTTCTGTTCTGCTCTTGCTACCTTTGTTTGCAGTCATTGGTTCAGACTGGTCTTCGATATTCATCATCTTGAGAATCTGCTCGTCCATTGACTCCCTTTCCTCTGCCGTAATTTTTACTGGAATATAAGATAGTGTATGCTCATCTACGATTTGTCGCAGCAACCCTTTCATCTCTCTCTTCCTTCCATCAAAAGACACCCCCAATTCTTTACAAAGGACTGCCACCGTACCCACCTTATCCTTATCTTCCTTCTCTTTATCCCCATCTCTTCTTGTTTCCTCCTTCCCCAACTGAGTTTCTTCAACCCTTTCCACCACTTCCAGAGCCTCAATTACATCGCATCTCTCCTTTTCCATTGAGTTTTCTTCAGCCATCTCTGAAACCTCCTCTTCGGAAATCCCACCTTCCTCATATCTATCTGAGCTGGCATTCTAACTATTATCCAACCTACCATCTACAATAGGAACCTGTTCTACCGGATCCTGTGATGGAATTTTGTCACTTGGGCTTTGGTTTGCACCCTCAACCTCCGCCACAAAAGCATCAATTATGGCCTTACCCCTATATTCAACAATATCATGATCATGGTAGAACCCAATCTGTAACAAGTCCGAACACACCTCAACAATATGATTCGGCCCCACCTGGCCCACCTTAGGAGAACCTCTATTCGAGCAAGCCTTCGCATATGATCCCTCCATATTGCTTGTTGTTGACTAGTCCCATCGCTGCCAACTACACCTTCCTTGCTTTTGTTATTCTCGATGTTTCCTCCACCATCCAACGGTATTGGATCCATTGGACAGTTGGTGTTGTCACCTTCAGCAACTCCTCCCTGCTCACTTTGGTCACTCTCCTGCAAATCTTTCTTGTCAGTCTCTGGTACGGTTTTATCCATTCTTTCCTCTAACATTAATGGCTCCGTACATCTCTCCTCTCCTTGGATTTCAGAAGTCTTTGATTTACTGCCACGTGGGTCATCATCTTCCTGAGCTCTCTGATTTAACTCTTCTGGCCATTTCCCCGGCCTACCCCGCCGGCCGGTCAAAATGATCTCTGTCGATAGCCAAATAGAATTTTTCCCAATCGGAAAGCATATTGCCGCTGGAATATCATCTGGTCTCCCCTTCACACATATGATGGCGTACTTCAGTAGTCGCAAATGTATTGTACTTTCATCGACATACACTAGGCCACCACACTTCTGACCAATGGATTCGAGATACTCCTTTGTCCATAGATCAAACGGTAGTCCTCTAATTCTAATCCATTGTTCATTCTCCCCTCCAAGTGTATCAGCCACCGAATTATCTTTCTGGGTCCATCTTGAAAGGTGAATAGTCACTCCACCCACCAAAAATTTCTCCTGCTGTAAGATTTTATCTGCTTCCTGCTCGGAGGCCGTCATAAAGATGGCTTTGTTCGAAGTAAAAGGTTTCAGGCCCACCGGTCTTTTCCAACCCAACCCCCTTCTTATTTCAGTTGCCACCACCATCCATCCTGGGTTCCAAGGAGAAACCCTGCATACTAATCCCCTTTTCTCCAGTAGGATCCGCTCCTGAGCACCGAATTTCAGCGCATCCTCGTCAATCCTCCTCAACGGCGAGTGATTAGGTTCTTTTACCCATACTGGTTTCTGTTTGGCAATGCCTTCGAACGGCATAGGAGGAGGGGGTTGTTCCGTTCTCACTACGTCTCCGCATGCTAAGGAGTCAAGTTTCTCCGCGAAAGTTTTCCATCCCCAGGCTCCTTCACCACAAGGAATGGTGCAGCACCTCCAATCACTTTTCCCACTTTTTAGGAATTTATATCCTCTAATAACGGTAATGCTTGAGTTACAGCAAATTCCTACAGAATTTGCTACCACTCAAGCATCCAACGGTCAAAGTGATTTGCATCTCCTCGTATTTCGCATCCCATCCTAAAGTGTTATGAATCTCACCGTGAAATGTACCTGCTGTAGCAAATTCGGTAGAGATTTCGGTAGCCCTAGCACTACCGCTCTAATAAACTCTCCTCCTACATTTTTCATTCGTTCCCACATCCACCTGTCACCTTCGTCCTCAAACTTCCTCCAGGCATACTTAAAAGTTGATTTCCAGGCTTCCGATCTCACGAAACCAACTAGTTCGTACACCGCTTGAAAGCTCAGCCAAGACCTCCAAACAAATCTCCCTGCTCGTTGAATAATTTCTATACCTTTGTCATTATCCCTCAATAACTCGAAAGATTTCTTCTCAATAGTGAACAGCTTTGTTCTGTGATCCATCATCGTAAAAGAAACTCCCAACCCCACACTACCACACACCTGTCAGAGTATACCGAAGCCGCTCGAAAGAGCCTCGGGACTACACTCTAAAAAGCTATGGAAAATATGAAGGATGGCCAACTCGATTTTTAAACTAAAACAAAAAGGAATCAAAGAAAGATCGAATAAGAAAGATAGAGATAGAGAAGATAAATCGAGTGAAAGGGAGAGAAAAAAGAGATCTGAGATCTGAGATTTTCATATCTGAAAAAAGAGATTTTCATATCTGAAATCTCATATTTGTCGATCTCTTCTTCTTAAGACAGTTGCAGGAATCCATATCAAGAAATCACCATCCAATTCCAAACCCCATCCAATTCGAAACCAGTCAGTTCTTGAAATCCGACAATTTTTGCCCTAATCTTTTTGTTGATACGCACAATTAATCACCAAAAACAACAAATCGATCAATGATGACTGGGCGTCTCAAGAAGATTTTGATCAGCTGCGGATTGAAGAGTTCAAGGTCTAACAAAACTGATGGATTTAGGTTAGACCTTCTCAGATCGATTTCGATCGATCAAAAATTCTTTGAAGATAAAAAATTCGGATCAGCTTTGCAACCTAGATGTTGATGATGATGATGATGATGATGATGAAGACTAGGATGCGAATATGATTGGGAAGCAAAACATGGAGATTTCAGCTGCTCTTCGCCTAAACCTTCCAACCACTTCTTCTCAGAGACCCTCAAAGGTAACTCTAATCACTTCTCTTTCTCTTCGCCTAAACCTTCCAACCAACTTCTCTAATCACTTCAATGATTCCTGATTTGTGACATATTTTTACAATGATTCCATTCATTCATATAATCTAACCTCCAAAATCTTATTTTTGATTAGAGACAATCATGATTCAATTTTGCTTCGTGCTGGAAGGCTACTTCAACAATGTGTAGTTGATAATTACGTCAAGATTCGACCTAATAATTGAGATATATTTATGTTCCTAGGTTCCACGAATAAAACATGTATTTTTTTTTAGGTAATGTCAGATGAAGGATGATTTTGCCTCCATCTTATACTTAAAGCCCACGTGATGTGTGGTAAAGATACCATGATGACATGGTCTTGGTTCAAAAGTTTTGTAAACCAGATATTTTATTCACAATGACTTGCAATCCTAATTGGGAGGAAATAAAAAATGAATTATTGCCAGGACAAAATGCAAGTGATATGCCTGATTTAACGACAAGAATTTTCCATTCAAAATGTGAACAACTTAAGGATAACTTATTCAAAAAAAGAGTCCTTGTAAAGGTTGTAGCACATGTATATATTATTGAATTTCAAAAAAAGGGCCTACCACATGCACACATCGTCATGATTCTGGATGAAAATGATAAGTTGCGTACACTAGATGACTATGATAAAATTGTAAGAGCATAAATTCTAGATCCAACAATTGAACCAGAGTTATATAATGTTGTTATAAAACATATGATTCATGGACCATGTGGGCCTCAAAATCCAAGATCCGTATCCATGAAAAATGGAAAGTACAAAAAATAATATCCAAACATTTTACAGCCCAAACACTTCGAGGCAATGATTTATATCCAATTTATAGAAGGCACGATGATGGTCGAACAATTCTTCGAATTAGAACCTCAATTGACAATCATTGGGTTGTTCTGTATAGCCCATGGCTATTGAAAAATATGATTGTCATATCAATGTAGAGATTTGTTCAAGCATTAAGTCGGTGAAATATTTATACAAATATGTGTACAAAGGGCTAGATCGTGTTTCCGTTGAGGTATTAAGGAAGATAAGATTAAACAATTTATTGATGCACGTTGGATATATGCACAGGAAGCTATTTGGAGAATATTTAAGTTCCTACTGAACAAGTTGTATCTAGCGGTTGACTCATTATAGGTACACCTTCCAAATATGCAACAAGTAACATTTTTTGAAGATCAAAATTTGCAAAACTTGGTAAGGGGACAAAGCACATCATGTACAATGCTAACTGAGTTTTTCAAGACTAGTATGTGCAATCAACAAGCATGACAATATCTATATCGAGAGTTCCCTGAACATTTCACATGGGTCGAGTCAACAAAATCTTTGGGATATAAGAAGAGCTAATAATCGGGTGATTGGTAGGTTGTACGTTATTTCACCTTTGAAGGTGAAAGGTATTATTTGAGGATGCTTTTGAATCATGTTAGAGGTCCAACATCTTTTGGTGACCTATTAAATAACTTTACAACGTTCAAACAAGCAGTTGAACATTTAGGTCTACTAAAAAGATACTGTGCAGTGCGTGAGACACTTCTTGAAGCAGCATTTCTTCTGAAGATTTGTCATCATTCAACAAATTAAACAATGATCAGAGATATGCCTTCAACAAAATAATTGAAACTGTGTTTATGAACGAAAGCTTTATCTACTTTATTGATGGCCTAGGTGGATCTGGAAAAAAACTTTTCTTTATCGATCAATCTTGGCTTATCTAAGAAGTAAGGATCACATTGCAATTGCAACAGGAACATCTGGGATCGCAGCAATAATGATGACCGGTAGATTCAAAATGCCTTTTATCTCCAGACACAAATTTAACATGTCAGATAAGTAAATAATCAAATTTAACCGAGTTATTACACAAAACAAGTTTGATTATTTGGGACGAAGCAACAATGACACATCGTCCTGCATTCGAAGCCCTAGATAGTTCACACTCAAGTATATAACTGGAAGTAATTTGCCATTTGGTGGAAAGATATTTGTATTAGGTGGCAATTTTCTACAAGTATTACCAGCTATTCAAAATGGCACATGAGCAGAAATAATTAATGCATGCATTACAGATTCGACATTTTGGCAACATGTAAACATAATCCGTCTCACAGAAAATATGCGTGCAAGGTTAGATCTAATCTTCTCATAATTTCTATTACGTATAGGAGATGGAATTGAACCTTTTATTATGAATTACATAATAAATATACCAGAAGACATTACCATGATATAGGAAGGTGACCAATCCCTAAGAAACTTGATAGACAAAGTATTCCCAAGATTAGCAGAGAATGCAAGTGACAAAAGCTACATGACTGAAAGAGCACTGATAACTCTAAGGAACAAATTTGTTGATATGTTCAATCAGGAAGGCATCAACATTTTCCCTGGAGAAGAGAGAAAAACTACTTTTCATTTGATACAGTTGAAAATGATATATAACATTTGTATCCACAAGAATTTTTGAACTCAATTTTTCCAGGTGAATTGCCTCCCCATAAACTGACTCACAAGTTTGGGGCTCTAATAATTCTCTTAAGAAATTTCGACTCAAAAAGTAAATTATGCAATGGCACAAGATTATTATCTCGAGACTTCCAAAGGAATGTCATTAATGCATAAATTGTGACAGGCAAATTGTATAGGGAGAAGAGTCTTTATACCTCGAATAGCATTAAGACCTTCGAAAAACCTAAAATTACCATTCATGCTCACAAGAAAGCAATTTCCAGTATACTTGAGCTTTGCACTTACAATCAACAGATCACAAGGGCAAACATTACCTCATGTTGGGGTATATCTACCATAGCATATCTTCGGTCATGGGCGACCATTCTGGTAAAAAAAGGTATTGTCGATGGTTTCACTGGAATTCATACAAAAATATTGTATATCATGATGTGCTTCAATCGTGTAATCTAACAGTGGAATCTTCATAATCACAGTAACAACTTTTTTATTACAATTTTTTGTTTTAAAACCACGGAATATGATGATGGACTGTTTATAATGAAATGTAAAACTTTTTTGCTACCATTCTTTGTTTAACCTATTTTACTTCAATGGGGTAACTATTTTAGTGCAAGAGCTGTTCTTTATTAGTAAGATATGGTTAATTAAGACCCTTAAAAAATTCTTATAAATTCTTTTCATATTTAATCTCAAATGAAAAAAATACTATATAAATTTCATATAAAACTAATTATATATGGTCTTAAATCCTTACAGGTACCATCCAAATAACCTATAAACAATGGAGACTACGAAAGTTGTGTACAGGTGCAAGGAGACTCTGACGAAAGTTGTGTACAGATGTGGTCTCTCTATATATATATACAAGTATTGAAAACCCGTGCTTAAGCACGGGCACTGTTATGTAAAACTAACTAACTATTAAGAAAAATTAACTATATACAAAGGATCTTAGCCCTTAATTTTAATTATCCGATGGTTTAAAATATGCATGTTTAAACTTTACACTTCTTCTTTTTCTTTCTCTTCTACAATGGCCTATGCTTATCATAAAATAAGTATTTACAATATCTTAGAATTGAAAAAAAAATACTCATATAAAATTTAAAATTAATAATCAATGCAAATACTGTTACTGCTTACTACTAATTTTTAATCGTATAAACCTTTTTAAAAAGATAAATTAGCATTTTTATAAACGTATCTTATAAATGAAAAAAAAATTAAAGTAGTTATCATTACAAATATTGTTATTAACAAATTTTAATATTCATGTTAATAGTAAATGATAATTTTATAAACCTTTAAAAAAAAAATTATTGAGAAACAGTTTTATAGACCTCACCTTAGTAGTTATAGAAAGTAGTTATTGAAAGTTGAAACCCTCCATATCAAACCATGCTTTATATTGGTTCTTCGGAATAGTTGTAGAATTAGATGCTAGTAGTAATCTCGTAGTTTAGAGAACAAAATTAATTAAAAAGAGATGAGTAATGAGCCAGAGAGAGAGAGAGAGAGAGATTTGAGAGGGTATTTAATTTGCTAGTATTTCACATACCCGGTTTGAATCCAATTCGTAGTTAAAGTTCCAACTATCGAATAACACCTTCTTTCAATTTGTACTCCAATATCAACCTAGTCAGATTCTCTATCCTCATGTCTATGCAATTCATGTGAAGAACATAACTCTAGGAAACAGTGTTAACCTATTAGTATGAATACTAACCTTTGAATAGTTCATATCGGGGGTATATATTCAGAAGATAGATGGCACAACGAAACAGTTGATAAAGGTTCTAACGTTTCAACTTTCTCTATCATCAATGAATTATTTCACCGCCGTGCACAAAAACTTTTCGTGAAACTGGACGTCTTTATTTAAGGAAGCTGTTGGTTAGAAACTTAAAACGGATAAGTGAAGAGAAATACCCGCTTATTAGAGTAGCAAAAGAAATAAAGAGAGAAGGTACGAAACGGTAGGTGTTGGGGCTTGATTTTAGGGATGATGGCTGATGAGATTGCTACGTGGCATGGTGCCTGTTCAAACCACTTTTACTAACGAAAGAGAGGATGGCTGACGTGGCTTAATAGAATTTCAGAAAACTTTGAAAGTTTCTATGAGATTGCCACGTGGCGTGCTTGGTTTCAATTATAATATAATAAAGATA
>MVGT01002077.1:44513-55472 GCA_002174775.1 Macleaya cordata
AATTTTAATTTTTAAGTTTTAGTTAGTAATTTAATCTTTTAACTAATAAATTTGACAAATTTTAATTTATCTAATGAGTTTTAAGTTTAAAATAATAATTAATGAGTAATAAATGGTCTTTAATTTTTTTAAATTTTAGTTAGAGTTAACCCGCCAACCCGTTATGGTCAACCCGCCTAGGGTTAGGGTTTGGAAAACTAACCCGTTTATTAAACGAGTCAGGGTTAGGGTTAAGCAATCTTGACCCGTTAACCCGCCAACCCGGCTAGGGTCGACCCTAACCCTAACCCGTTGCCAAGTCTATAGTTCATTAAGGCTCTCACACAAATTTAGTATAACTTTGATATAAAACAAATTATATATGAGGGAGGTTATTGCACCGCCTCTTAGAACGCCCCCTTATAACGCCCCCTCATGTGGGGCCTACATGCAATGCATCCAGGGGCTAATTTTTTTTATGGGATGCTCTTCTTCACTATATATATTATCATATTAAAAAATCAGTTCGTTGTAAAACTTTTAACTCACTTAAATTACTTCTTAAAAATTGGTAACTATTTGACCCCTCAAATAGTTACTAAATAGCTACTAATTTTCAAAGGTTAATTTGAAGGGATTAAAAGTTTTAGAACGAAGTGATTTTTTAATATGATGATATATATAGTGAGAAGAACATCTCATAAAAAAATCAGCCCCTGGATGCATCGCATATGGGCCCCACAGGAGGAGGCGTTATAAGGGGGTGTTCTAAGAGGGGGTGCAATAACCTCCCTCATTATATATATCATCTTAATTTCTTACATGTACCATTCAGATAGCTTACAAACAAAGAGGTCTCTACCGAAATTTTGAAATAAAAAATATTATATCTTTACTATTTACATCAATGACATTGCCAACTTATAGGTACCCAACATATAGCCTTCAAACAAAAGAGACTTTGCCGAAATTTTGACATAAGAAATATTATATCTTAACTATTTATATTAATGACATTGGCAGCTTACAGGTACCCAACATATAGCCTTCAAAGAAAGTGGTTTTGCTGAAATTTTGAAATGAAAAATGTTATATCTTAACTATTTATATTAATGACGTTGGCAGCTTATAGGTATCCAACATATAGTCTTCAAACAAAAGAGACTCTATTGAAATTTTTCCCGCATGCAGGTTGACATGTGGTGGTGGTGTCTTATCGAGTTGCTAACTCACAGGGCAAAGTATGTTTGTGAAGTGATTAACAAAAAAACGTACTATATAATTTGCCAACTCACATGTGCTTAGAGCATGTGAGATGGGCAAATTGAATTTGTTGGAGAAAAACTAACCCACACATGTAATATTTTCCATTTAGAGGTGCAACCAAGCAGCATCAAATATTTACTGCATTTCATACTGCAAACTTTACTGCAAAAGTTATCCCACGGTTTCCAAATAATTTCACACCCCTCATGATTTATGTCATTTTTCAGTTGACACAAATACCCTCTTAAATAGTCTTTGGAGTAGGGGTGTCAATGGGTACCAAAGTACCCGAAACCGAACCGGTACCGGAACCGTTTTTTGCAGTTCCGAGACCTCATTTTGTGGATCCGATAAATTTCGGATCTACCCGTTTTGGATCTGTTTAATTTCGGATCCACCCAATGGGTACCCGGTTCCGTATAAATTTTATAATTTTATAGTTTAATTTACTATTATATAATAATTTTTTAAATTTTTTTAACTTTTTTTTAATTAAAAAAAGAAATCAATGACTATTATATAACAAATTTCATAATAAAATAAATTTTATAATTGAATAAAATACGAAAATAAAAAATACAAATAGGTTTTATGTGAACAAAAATAAAAAAATAATAATTAAAACGGGTATCGGGTACCCGCGGATCCTAGCGGTACTGGATCCGGAACCAACAATTGAGGTTCCGGAACTGGAACCGAAAAGATCCAGAACCGCTTTATGTTAACCGGGACTGGATTTAGAACCTTTAGGTTCCGATCCGAAACCGTCCCCTTGACACCCCTATTTTGAAGTATAACTTGCAGTACACTTTGCAGTAAGTGTTGCATCACCGATATCATTTACCGCAGTAAACATTTCCGAACTCTTGGTTACTTTTGTACACTCATTCTTCAAACGTACACATCTGTCATGACCTTTCTCCACTTGCTTAATATTGCACGTGGCACATTTTCGAGACACCACATTACATCAAATATTTGTCCCATGACTCCCATCATGACGTGTCATTACAGCATAAAATTTCTTTTTCCGATTATTGTTCACGAAAGAAAACACGATATTTGATGGAATCCAACGGCTTAGAAAATCATTTTGGATTGGGGATCAAAACAGATCAACGGCCAGTGGGAGCTTAATTAAGTGTCACGTGGCATCGTGGTGGGGCCAACATATGTAATAAAATTTTGAAGGGAAGATAGAGGGCCATGAATGAATGATAAATGATGCTTGGTTGAGAATCTGATTCTGTGGTAGTATTTATGATTTTTTTTTCTCAGCCATTTATAATTTTTGTTAAACAGGTTACAATTTCAAAAAGCGAAAACAACAGTTGAAGAGATCACAAAATATAAGTCCTAAATTCCTACTAACGAGAGGAGAGAGAAAGTAGAGAGAGAGAGAAATTTTGTGTTCTATTCGATGAAGAGTGATCCTGATTCGGATTCGGGAGTATTAATAGAAAGAGAAACCTACTACTGCTACTACATCTTCTAGGTGATGGAAGTTGTGACCTAATAAATTAATCTCAATCTCGTCATCTTCTTCATTAATTTCATTGTTGATTGTGAATTCGAGGTGGAACAATTTTACTGTTACTTTACCAATCAAACGATCGGTGGATTGATTTGTTTAGAGATAGAAAGAGAGAGAGGTAGTGAGAGAAAGTGATAGAGAGATGGGGGATTCGAATTCAGAGAGGAAGATTGCGGAAGAAGTTTCTGGTGTGGCCGAGTTGGCCAAGGAGTTGCAGGACTCTGCTTCAGCCCTAATCTCCAAGACTTCCCACGAAGAACAATCTCTTCGTCAACGAGCTCTCGCTCTTGATTCTAATATAAAAAAGCTACGTTCTTCAGTCGATTCAGCTGTTAAGAGAGGGATTCTAGATCGCAAAGAAGCGGAAAAGGTATCATTTTCTTTTCTTTCTATTTCCCCCCTCTTATTCTTGTTATGAACTTCTCGCATTAAATCACTTATTCTCGATCGACATGCTGTAAAATTTGTTCTATTTTAGGGTTCCTGTTATTTTGATCTACCAGTCTCTTTTTAATGTCGGTGCCTGGGATGAGTTTGTGTTGCTTTAGATGTTTCCTGATTTGCTCAACTTTTTTTTTTTGATTGGTGGTGATTGGATTGGATTCAATTCTTTGGTGTTCTAGTTGATTGATGCATTTTGTATTATTCTGCTTTTAATTTCTTGTTAAGCTGGACGAAGAATTGTTCAGAGCGAGATGCATTGTGAATGATGGAGACGTAGCTGCATTTCTTCCTATCAAACCTCATGGTGCTTTCACTGTTCTTTAGCTCTTCTAGTTTTTCTTGTAACTTCGTTTTTGAATTTCCTGTAGTACTTCTAAGCTCCACTGATTTTTTGTTAATATATCTTCTCTTTTTTTCCTCGTGGGATTGTATTTGGTAAAACAGGTGGTTTCCTCAAGATGTTTCTTGGTCCCATCAGTGTACGCGCAACCCGGAAAGATGTTCAGTTGAAAATAAAAGAGGAATACAACAGTTACAGAGTAAGCTTCTTATACCCTCTTGTTTTTCCTTCTACACTTTATTATATACCTTAAGTCTAGACTGTGGACATATCCACAAAGTAGAATTTGATTTACTTTTCAGAATTAACAGGAAAACCCAAAGAACAAACACCTTTTACTGATCGTACTTTTTCAGCAGACTGGACTATTTTAATTGTTCATTTATTTGATGATGCTCCTACTTATTTTATAAAAACAACATGAACTATGGCTAACCAAATGATGGCAATCAAGAAACATATTTGCAAAATGAACATAACACAGATGAGAAGGCTGAGATCGATTAGCTAAATATCTAGGAAGGAACAAAATTAGAAATGATTTCATATTGAAATTGGCGTAGCCTCAGGGGTAAAATGAAAGGAAGTTGATGGAAATGGTTTGAGCATATACAAGAAGGTCCAAGGATGACACCTATGAGATGGAGTGCTTTGGTGCAGATAAAACTCTAAAAGGGTTTTGAAAATGGAGTTTTCATTTTCAAGGAAGAATTCAAAGACATCCTTTTCAAAAAAAAGAAGTTATAAATTCGTTTTGCCAATACTTAAGTGTTGGGATACGAATAATAAGCAAGGGACCGGTTCCTTTATACAGATGGCAGATCATAGACATATATGATCAATCATATATCATTTCAAGGAGGAACAATAGTATTTCATTGCTACAAATCTGGATTTTTGAAAAATAAATACAATGATAATGATGACAATGTTGATCAGTACGTCATATAGAAACAAAAAAATGACAATAAATGCTTGTGGAGGTCATGGATTAGTGTTACAACTTACAAGTGTTTGCCAATGGTCGGAATGGATTATGTAGTGCTGATTACTGTATCAGCCGGTGAAGCATCAGTCTGCAATGTTGCTGGTAATCCTTGGTGATATATTTTGATGAAAATTTACCGCACAATTTTTGTGGAATGGGTACTAAGACTTCTTTGGTAGAAAGGGGGTCTTGGGTTTCGTGCTATGTGCTATGAAACTGTGATTCCGAGCGACATTTTCAAGGGACAGCACACTATACTTGTAGCTAACAGGCAGAAATCTTGGTTTTTTGAGAACAAGTATTAGATACTTTGCCATTGCTGTTACTAATCAATAGATGCATCTGACCAACAGTTCAAAGAAAAATCTTCCTAAGAAGAATTATGTTTCATGATCTCAATATACAGGTCAGGCAGTTGTTATTAGGGTAAAAGTTGTGCGTAATAATTCAATAATGGGAAAACCTTGTTTCTGTTTTATTCGATCTCTGTTATTGTAATCACAGATGTTTGTATTTCCAAATCCCATTAGGGTCGTCTGTGGAATGTTGTGTTGTTATAGTCTCTATTGATGACAACATAGTTAGAATGGATATTGAATGGTATTTGCGATTGCAAAGTTACTGATATCTTATCTTACGATAGATCAGAGTAAGTTATGATGAATGACGAGTATCCTTTTTTTTTTTGATCGGAGAGTGACAACTGACCTTAATTAGTCACTTCATTTCAGTTGTACAATAAATTACAGGACGCTCTTTTTATTTTATTTGCATCTCCTGTGATTGGAGTCTACTGACCAAATACCATTTCTTATGAGCAGGATAGAACAGCATTTCTGTTTCTTCTCTTCCCATCTGCTCTACTACTTTTAAGGTCATGGATCTGGAATGGATGTCTGCCAACATTACCAGTTCAGCTGTACCAGGTGCCAGATGTTAGCTAATGTAGTTCTTTCATTGCAGTATGATGTAATATTTACGGATGAAGTTAATACTTAACATACCTCTCTTTCAGGCATGGCTGTTGTTTCTATACACAAGTTTGGCTTTGCGAGAGAATGTATTGAGAGTGAATGGAAGTGATATTCGTCCATGGTAATTGGATACAAGGCGGAAGGTAATCTGGGAAGTGGCTTCACACATGGAGGGCTGCAGTGGCAGTGGGTTTCTACCATGTGGACGTATGTGGCTAAGTCAGACCATACATTTGACAGTAGGCCTTCGGGATTGGCCATATCAACGGTCCCTCATCCAAATCAGCTTCATACTGTCATGCATTGAACTCTTTGCCTGTATACAACAGCAAAGATTTCAATTTAAGTAGGTCTAACTTTGCCACTAGATGAAAAGGTCATTTCTACTGGAAATTGGTACACAGGGAGGGGTGAGGTGGTGAAACAGATAGACCTGGTCTTGCCATCTCAGTGCCACATGTAAAAACCCTGTCATTGTGGGCTTCATAGTGTTAAGCGACTACCCTGAAGACCAAGCGCCTTGGTTATATTTTTTATGCTATTGAATTTGCCTTAGTACCCATAAAACAAATATGCTTGAATGCTCTACATTCTACATTGCTATTTTGAGTGGCCTGTGTTTTCGCACAATGACATGTAATTAGTTTTCTGTTTTTCTATATTGCTTGGAGGATGTGCTCTGTAATACTTTCCATGAATTCAAAATGTGGCATGGACCTTTTGCATGAAAAGAATGTAACCCTTGCCATTCGATGGTACCCAAGGGGAAGAGCAATGTGGTTTACAAATCAGAATCTCTATAGCTCCAAATCTATATATTTTGATTATATGGCTAGAAGGGAGAATGTAAACCAATAAAAGCTGGTTACAGTTAAATAAAAGTTAATTGTAGGACTGGATGCCAAGTTGGAGCTCATAGTTAGAAATGACCATGGAGTATCTGATAAAAGGAAAGAGAAACAAATAGCCTTTTATATTCGTTGGTGATCTTGAAACAGGTCTTAGGTTGTGTTTGGTAAATTTGATTTAGCACCTTCTCACTTAATTTTGGGATTTTCAGTAAAAAGTATTGAATCAGATTTTTCCACAAAGTTACATAATGGATTTTTTTAGTGACTTTGGTTAATTCGTTTTCTTGTTTTACTTTTATTGAAATGGGGTTTTAAGTTATTCTACAATCTTACCTACCTCCCTTCATTGAGAATCTTTATGTTATCTACACTTTTAGTCAGTTGAGCCAATTGTTATGTGTTACAATATACTACCTTGAGGGGTGCATTGTAATATGGAGTTATTGTCCCTTAATCATTGCTGGCTCTTTTGTTTTGGTTCTTTGTTATGAAGCATTTTTTAGTGCAATTTTATTACTTGTGAAGTAGTTCAACATGGGGCAGTAGGTTTACATTTACCTTAGAAGCAGCTTCTCCTACCTAGTCTCTTCTTCGTGTAATAGTTTGACAAGTGAACATTGCTCAAGCTAAGGTGAAATATAAGTAACCAAATATACTTCTCATGCTAGGAACTATACCACACTCTTAGTATTTTGCTGATACGGAACTTAACTTTTTTCTGAAAGTTGTGGGGAAGGATGCCAAAGTGTACCAATTATGCTTTTGCAGGTGGATATACCATCACTACTGTGCTATGATGATGGCACTTGTCAGTCTCACGTGGGAGATTAAAGGACAACCTGATTGTGCGCACAAGCAGGTCATTGTTTCACCATTATATACTTGTCAGATTTGTGTTTCTTTCTTCCTGATCCCTTACATTTTGAACAGAGAGGTGTCCAACTATTCCTTCAATGGGCTATGATGCAAGGAGTTGCGATGCTTCTACAAAATAGATATCAACGCCAGAGACTGTACACTCGCATTGCATTGGGAAAGGTGCTTCATGATTACATGCTGACCCTATAATCCTTTGCATTCTATCATCACTCTAGGTTTTCTGTTCATTCTGTCTTTCCTGCATGCCTTTGAAATTCATGTCTCCTTCCTTCCCAAAGCAGAGTCTGTTAGCTGTTCACCACTCACCAACTCTGTAGAAACCCGCCTTTCTTTTTTTTCTTCCTTTTTTTACCCATGAGGTAGTTTTTGAAAGTCTCTTTGATCCCCTGGCTTGTCTCGATTTGTCATGATTTGCAAAGAATTGAATGGTCTCTGTGGGCCGCTAAAGTAGACATTTGTAGAACAGTCTGTATCTATGGTACCTCCAGGGTCCTGATTTCTTTATGTATGCCTTGTCTAAGTTTACTTTACTATTTGCAGGCAAAAAGAATGGATGTGGTATGGGGAGAAACCGCTGGGGTAGAAGGTCAACTATGGCTTTTATGCCCCATACTTTTCATTTTGCAGGTGATTCAAGCTGTAGCTCAATAGTGGGCTTTTATATAATACACAACATTAGTGCCTAAAATTATATGCTTATTTGAGAAATAAAGAAATCAGGTTGAGTTCATTTTGACACCTAGATGATGAAATTCCAAGTTCCTTGATAAAATCATTCGAGTACATGTGTATTCAGTTATTGTAAATCACAAAATGTGGTGAGCTAAATTAGTAATTTACAGCAAGGACAAACGTGATTAGCATTTGATATTCCACAAAGGAATTGTTACTAATAAAAAATAGATTTTCTGGAAACATTACATTTGGTGGTAGAGAAATATATTGTTTAAAGGAAGGAACATGAGTTGAATCGCATTCATGTTTGTTTGGTGTTTCTGTACTTGTCTTTCAGGGTTTTGAAGCATATGTTGGCCTGTTACTACTTAGGACTGCACTGGTTGGTGTGGTGTCTGAGTGGCAGGTAAGAAATTGTTTTAATGTTCTTTAGATTTAGTGCCGATGTTGTCATCTTCATTTTCCGTGTAATGCTCATCGTTGAAATCATGCTGAAACAATCTATTTGCTTTTGATAGGTTGTAGTTTGTGGGATCCTTCTGGTGCTAATGGCGGTTGGCAACTTCGCAAACACGGTACAGACGTTGATGTCAAAGTCAAGGTTTAAGGCGAAAATGAAGAAAAGCAAGAGCAAGCAGGAACTAGAAGGCTCCTCTCCCAAGGATTTGAGATCGGGGAGATCATAATAATTCACAAAAGCCTAGAAATGCTCTCAAATTCTGTTTGTTGCTGGACTTGATGTATACCCTGTGAAATGTGCTATTGGTTTCTTTCCAGGTTTGTTCTTTCGATTTGATTTCTCGTACCTTCCATATGAGGATAACATTTGATTTTTTGGTTTGGTGTGACCATGGAATGTATGAGAAGCCGAAGCTTGAGGAATAATTAGTTACAATCGCTGACTAGTTATGGTGGCAGTTTTCCCTCTGCAGCATTATTTCCCCTTATATTAACCTGTTAATGTTTGTTCTCTTTGAACCCAGTTTTGTCTACAGAGCTTGCAAAAATCTTATTAGCTGTAATTCATCAAGTACTATGTAATGCCTTTCATTGTACCCGCCTTATCAGCATACGCGCCTTTCATTTTCTTATCTCTATTCAGGTCTCTTATTCATTGTTCTAGAACTTCTTTTTGTTTTGTTTCTATTTAATTATACCACAGAAGGCAGGAATGCAACTTGACTATAATCTTTGCTACTATTTCTCTGATGGAGCATTCTCTATTCCTCTTGAATGTGCCATGATTCAAGAATCTAACTGATCATTCTTAATGTTCTAATTTGTTGTACTTCGGCCATCTCTCTTTGTTGAATAGGTTGTCGCAACACTGTGAAAAGGGATAACATATGCAACGTAATACATTTGCTCCGTCCCCCTTTCAGAGCATCAGCATCTACAAAGGGGAGATGGTAAAACTGATTTTGTTACAATTTCGTTGTAATTTTCTTGAATAACTGTTCTGTAGAGTCCAATCCCTTTGATTTTGAGAACATGAACATAAACTCATTTTGGCAGCAGACTGACCCAGGAGCTAGATTGCTGATGATCCTTGTTATTTGTGTGCAACTTCAATGAAACTGTTTTAAGTACCTGAAACCGGATGGCACCTCAAAAGCAATTGTTGAGATGCTAGATCATGAGAGCAGAAGCTTCTTTTAGATCTGAACTTCACGAGAGCACAATCAAACGTGGGAGGTTTCAGAGTGGAGATCTGACCCGTACCTTACTCAATCCCTCTGAAAACACTACTGATCGAACACTATAATATTGAGGTTTTGGTGGCCTAACGTTCCTAACTTCATTGATAATCTTTATGGCAGGGATCTTAGTAGTATGCCCTTTTATCGCTTTAGATTACCCTGTGGGTATAGCGTTGTAACTCTTTTGTACTTGTTTTCTTTTATTTAATAAATTGACTCCATTCTTGGAATTTGCTTTAAAAAAAAAAAAATTGGTTTATTGTGGTGAATGTGAAATTTAAAAAGGAAGATGGAGTGTTTTTGAGTGATTACTCAAATCAATGAAGATTGGTACTCTTTTTATTACTTAAAAAACTTAAAACTCTCATCTCATTAAATTGAAGATAATTTTCTCTTTTCATTATTATCGAATCATTGCAAAAACACTAGTGAACTAATACAATTTTCAGAATTTTCGTGTTCTGTCACAGGATATACAGAGTAAAGAGATGCATAGAATGACGACTGTGGTGCTTTATGATCTTCAGTTAAGATTAGGTTCTCGCAACAAGTGGTACACTCTAGTTACTACCCACGTTTCACCCGTCCCTGTAGTTCACTCGAGACACTGGCAGTGCGCCATGTGAATCCGATGAACCGCCTCGAAATCCGTCACCCGAATACTGGTAACCTATCAGCGTTGGAGAGGACCAGGCCTATATAGGACCTAAACTATGTTTGCACACAAGCTAAACAAGTTATTTAAGCACACTACAAGCTTATGGAGGTTTCTTACATCTTTTATGTGTCCACAAAGTGTTCACCTTCTTGAAAGCAGTTAACAAGTAGTTTAAGTATGCATTCCATGCTCTTTAAACACAAAATAAATATTATTATATATGTCATACAACATGATAACCTTTAAACATGGTTCTACAATCAAAATGGCTCAAAATAACCTAATTTACAGATTAACAGTCAGTTGGTATCGATACCTTCTCGGTGGTATCGATACCAACATCTACATTGGTGCAGATACTGCCAGTATCGATACCCCTCAAGGTGGGTATCGATACTTGAAAGGTCCCCAGGGTTTGTCAATATTCATGATAGAACAACTCGATCAAATGGAGATTTTGCAGAAATTTCCCTGTGATTGTTGTCCATTTATTATTGGGGAGGTTTTGCATTTTATTGAGTCCATTGTAAGAGAATTCGTGTTGTAATGTTGTACTTTGGAAATTTTCTTATGTATGGGGTTTTGTCATGAAATTGACAAAGGGGGAGATTGAAAGGTCCCTTTGGGTTTGTCAATGTTCATGGTGAGACAATGTACTCAATTGTAAGTCC
>MVGT01002077.1:65881-95364 GCA_002174775.1 Macleaya cordata
TGTCGATGTGAACGGTTGTAAGATTTCTCACAACTCTTAGTGATAATTTCTGGACTAGGTCCCGGGGTTTTTTCCGTTTGGTTTTCCCCGTCAACAAAAATCATTTGTGTTGATTGCTTATATGTGTGAATGATTTTTGTTCAAGATTGAAATATTTGATTCTCCATTAATTCCGCATTTGAGAATCGAATAAGTCAATACTTGTTTTTTGTTTCAATTACTACTTATTATGATTGCATAGTGAATAAATCTTTAAATAGGTAGATATTGATCCCCCTTCCATATACACTTAGATTAGTGTTTATTGGTTTAGACATTCTCCTAGGAACAGGTGATATTTCAATACTGATCTTCATCTGTCGACCAGTATAAGTCTGGTATCGATACCCTCTGGATGGGTATCGATGCCTTGGGTTTTATCATGATTAATGGTTCGATGGTATCGATACCCACTTAGTGGTATCAATACCAAACATCCTCATTGTCAATAGATGCCATTTGGTATCGATATCGTCTTGGTGGTATCGATACCAGCCCTCATCTGTCGGCCATCACCGGGCAGGTTTCGATACCATCTGAATAGGTATTGATACCCCCGTGGTTTTCTCGCATTTTCAGGGTTTGTTCTTTCCTAAAACTCCATGATACCTTAGTTTTCTTACCTGCAAACGTTAGGGGATTATATATACAACTCATATACATGGATTCCATGCATTCTAACCCTAAGAAACTCATACACATCGCACTAACACAGATTATATGCATTCGTTCAATGGTTATCATGCAATTAATAAAGAAATTAGGTTTTCCTACAGTCAATCATTAGGAAAACATAACAACAACATGGAGAACCTAAATCTACACTAAAAAAGCAAGTTACTACTTGCCTTAATACAACCGTCTCCCATCCGCGAGGAAGTAGAAGTAGAAGAATCCATGCGCTCTCTCTCACGAACGCGATCACTGCGATCTCTCCTTCTCAAATCCTAGGTTCTCCTTCAAGAAGTTCACTCTCTCTTTCTCTTTCTCTTTCTCTCTCTCTCTCTCTTTCTCTTGCCCTAGCCGATTCACCCCCTCTCTTTCTTTTTCCTCTCTAAAAGTCGATGGAAAAAAAAGGGTGTAGTTGGGTTATTTTATATTTATAAATAATATAAACCCAAACCTACTAAAACTCTAATAGGGTGCCCTTAACAAAAGTGGCTGTCCCCAAACATTAGTATCTTAAATTAAAAGGGTATTACAGATGAACTATGTAATGCTTGATCCCTATTTAAGTACGTAGGCAGCCGTTTTGCGGTTCAACATTAAAGTATAAATAATTTGTCCTTTGTTGTTGGGAATATTGTGCTGATGGTAGAGTTATTATTTTTTGGGTTAATTTAACTTACCACCCAGACAGGGACGGAACCAGGAATTTATGTTGGGGTGGGCTAAAGTTAGTATATATAAAAAAAATTGATTGATTAGTAGGATTGAAGTTAATATCAAATAAACAAATTTAACAATTTAAATTAAAGGTTTTATAATAGACTTTTTTACATTTTTGTGTAATAAAATAACAGTAAATTTTGTATTGATCAGCATATATCTATTTACCAATCACCAAAACACACCATATATCTAGTCAAGTGTGACATAGATATTTACAAAAAAGAATGGTGGAAAAACACTATTCAAGTTGTGCATTTCACCATAGATCTAGTCAAGCATGACATAGATATGTACAAAAAAGAATTTCGCAAAATACTATTCAAGTTGTACCCTACGATCCTTAATAGAATTGAATTCTTCTATTATCAAATCAGAATCGATATTTTCAGCATGTTTTCTTTCAATGTGGAGAATCATGCAATTTCTAAGAAGATTATCCTCCATTTTGCTGTGAAGAGCTGTTTTGACAAGTTTCATTGTTGAAAATGCTCGTTCTGTAGTAGCAGTAGAGACAGAAAGAGTCAATAAAGGCCGAATCAATTTATCAATCAGCTTATAGACCTTCAACTTCCCTATTTCAGCTAAACCCCGACATAATTCAGAAATAGTAGACATATTCTGAAACTTCGAATGATGAGGTACATCAATCTCATAATGTTGCAACTGACTTCTCAAACAAAGTATGTCTTGCTCAGTGAAATCTTGAGGGTAATATTTTTCAGTAAGAAGACAAATATCATCGATTTTAAATGACTTGAAAGATTCCTTAGGATCCAAAGCCGAGCTAAGAATAAAAAGTTCCATTGTCTCCTCAGGAAACCTATTATTTAACTCCGTCAATTGAAAATCTATTACAGTATTAAATATATCAATACGGTAATGATGCTCCTCTGTAATGCAATCATATTGCTGACAAGAACGACCTGTACCCACCCTATAACGAGCACTCATATCAGGCATATAAATGTCATGATCCTTGCAAAATAAGTCCACACTCTCAACAAAAGTAGCCCAACCATCTTGTCTCAATTTCTGAAGGAGTGATTTTGTAATTGAGACTAGATTCATAGCATTGGCGATGTCTTATGATTTTTGTTGAAGGGCTTGACAAAGTACCTCAGTAAGTCCTATAATGCTATTTATTAAATGCAAAACAAAGAATCTAAATGATTTCATTTCTTCATGAACACTATTAGCTTCTCCTTGAGAGAGATTTGTCTTGTCTTTGCTGATGTTTTGATAACTGTACAAGTTGCAGCAAACATATTTATCAGGCTACTAACAGAACCAAAATGAGAACTCCAACGAGTAGCTCCAGCTCATTGTAAAGTACGAATCTAATTGGCCCCTTTACCTGTCTGAAGTTCACTAGTAGCTAACTTTCTTACAATTTCATCTTCTTGAGCAGATTGTAACTCACCATGACGCTTAGAAAAATCACTAACAAAATTGACAATAGAACTTAACATTGAAAAAAACTTCCAAAGAAGACCTAAGCCTGTGGAAGCTTTAACTAATGCTAATTGTAGTCTGTATGCAAAGCAATGCACATAATATGCATATGGGCAATCATTCAAAAATAATGCCTGCAATCCCTTCCATGAACCTTTCATATTGCTAGCACCGTCATACCCTTGACCCCGCATATTGTCAGTATGAAGGTTGTAACAAGTAAGGATTTCAGATATTTTGTTCTTAAGAGTTAACGAAGTAGTGTCTTCAACACGCTGAACATCGAAAAAACGCTCAAGAACATATCCATCCTCATCAACAAATCTCAAAACAATACCTATTTGTTATTTTTTAGATTCATCACGTGATTCATCAACAAGGATACACCACTTGGCATTTCCAATTTCTTCGCGAATCTTATTTCGCACTTTGTTAGCAAGAATATGCAAAATCTCTTTTTTGAATGAGAGGTGATGTATAATTTGCATTTCCTGGAGCATTTTCTAAAACAACTTCATCAACTTTATCATTCAATTTGGTTGAATACTTTAGTAGTTCAATAAAGTTGCCACGATTTTCCAAGCTCATCGATTCATCGTTACCTCTAAATGCACATGCTTGAAATGCAAGCCAACGAATAACCTCGATTGTTGTCTTGAGCCGCAATCTATTCTTCTCCACAACTTCTTTAGATTGTGCATTGATCATTTTGTCAATATGTTGAGACAGTTTCATCAAAAATTCACAAGAGTTGATAGCAGACATGTATGGAGAACATAGTTTTCCTACATGTCTTAGTAATGAACAATGCCAACCATCATTAACTCTCTTCCAACTTTTAAACCCTTCAGTTGTAAATAAAGGACGTTTTGGTGGAATTGTCTCAAAAAGAAAGCACGGAAAACAGAATACTGCATCCTTTATAGGAGAATATTCTAACCAAGGAAATTGAGCGAACCAAGAAGGTTGAAATCGATGATTTTGCTTTCCTGATTTAGAGTTTGGATACCTTTGAAGGGAGGGGTGATAAGCCCCAAGCTTCAAATAAGCTCGGCGAACCTCATCACGTTGATTAACGGGATGTTGCATTATTGGAATACGTAACCCCGGATCACATTGCAAAGTCGTACTAAGTTCTTCATAATTAACTCTTTGAGTATGAACTTCGGTAGGTTCAACTCTTTGAGTATGAACTACGGGAGGTTCAACTACTCTTTGAGCATCAACTTTGAGAGGTTTAACTCTTTGAGTATCAACTTCGGGAGGTACAACTCTTTGAGCATCAACTCTTCATATTCATCTCTTCGAGCTTTAGAATGAGGGTGCCCGTCGAGTATAGAAATATGAACATTTGATGAAGAAGGTGCATCACTTTTTGATTTATCTTCTCTTGGTTTGAAGAACGAATCTATTGTTCTTCTTCTTTTGGGTGCTTGATGATGATGCAACATTGTTGTAACCTAAAATATCAAGGTTATAGTTATTCAAAAGTGAATGATAATATGACATTGTATATTATTCTACCAGCTATACCCAATACATTTAAGTATTTTAAGGATATAACCTACAAAGACAAACAAGCTACTTTCCAAAAAAAAAAAAAAAAACTTCAACATAAAGGTCATCCAAGAAGTTGATTAATGGTCTATTAAAACTTAAGCCACCCAAAGGTCATCCCAAAAACAAATAAAAAATCAAGAGGCATATCCCCATTTCATTCACTCTTTAGTCATTTATTAACCAAAATAAATAAAATATAAGAAAAAGCTAGGACACTCAGAAGTAACTCCGGTAAAAGTGTAGGTTGGAAATACAAATTTCAACTTTCCGGTTCTTCGGCAATCCTTGTATAGAAGATCTAAAAAATAAAAAAACCAAGAATTAGGTACACATGATCATATACTTGCAAGTTGAAGGACATTATGATTAGTGTAATTATTATACTTTGATATATGGACAATAATACCAAATTTAAAGTCATAACTCATAACTAAATTATGTACTCAATCTATTATCTGTCAACTATCCCTTATTACCTAGAAGAAAAGAATTCCAAACTTAATCATCCATTCAAGTAGATGTTTAATAAATAATCGAAGAAATAAAATTAATAATAAGCAAATATATATATAACAAATCAACAAAATAAAGAAGGTTCTAGGATAGTAGAACTTAAACCCTAGTTCAAATTAATACTAACAAAAGCATATATTAACAAGCTGGTCAGCTAGATACCTAATTTTATTATAACTTATAAAGATTCTCTAAGCCTAAATTTTGTATAAACAAATCAACAAAAGTTATAAACTAATAAGTAATTAAGGGTTCTAAAATTCAAACCCTAAAATTTCAAATTAATACTAGCAAAAGACAAGAATGAATATTAACAACCTAAGTACCTAATTTTATTATAATTTATAACTTATAACTTATAAGGAATCTCAAACCCTAAATTTTGCATAAGCAAATCAGCAAAAATTACAAAATAATTAGGGTTCTAATTTCTAAAACTCAAACCCTAGTTCAAATAAATTCTAACAAAAGTGAATATTAAAACCTAAATGCCTAATTATATGAATCCCAAATTTTCACTGATTGAAAAAATGATTTGAGTCTTGAGAGGTATAAATCTCATGAATCTCACCTTAGATTGTCTCAAATTTCAGATTTGATGAAGATTGAAGACTCAAGAGAAAAGAGTACTTTTTCCCCTTTGGCCCTTTCACGATTTCACCTTGTTCTTCTTCATTTTCGGATTCTGATTTCTGAGATCTCTAAAGTCTAATCTTTCTAGGAGTAGGAGTCTTGGTCTCTTCCTCTCTCAATCTCTCAAGTCTCAAGACTCTCAACAGTAGCTAGCAGGCGTAGGGGATGAAGGCATGAAAATTGAAGTCGAACTATCGAAGTAAAGAAGAGAAGGGGAAAAAAAAATTCGTCCCTCTAACCCTCACGCCCTTTGACTCTCTAGCCTTTATTCTTTAGATTTTGTAAAATTTTAGCTCAAAAATTACTAGTTTACCATGGGCTATATTATTAATACCCCTTATGTCCCAACATACTAATACGTAATTTTTTTTTTCCCAAATTTACCCCGGGCTGGAGCCCCCTCTAGCCCATTACTAGTTCCGTCCCTGCCCCCAGAATAATTGGACAATCAGACTTACCCCCCTCAAAGATCTGATAATTAGCTTACCCCCTCAAATTCACGTTTCTGTGATTCTGCCGTTTAAACGCACACGTGCGTCTCGCACGCACCAATTTTTGACGAAAATACCCTCACGCTCCACTCACGTGACTCCTTTAAGTTTCTCCAATTTTACTATTCCCAAACTACCCTTACACGTGGTACGCCAACCCTTACAAAGTAATCGAACGGTCCTTGAAAATTCTTTTGATCGAACGGTTTTAAAAGTTAGGTTTAGAGAGAGAAAGAAAACAAGTTAGTAAAGTAAATCCTAGAAACCATTTCTAGGGTTTTCATTGACGACGGCGAAGGAGAAGCATCTGGGCTCAAAATCAGTTGATAGAAGGGTGTTTTTTTTCGATTTTTCATATATGCAAGTCGTTGATTCCATTAATGGCATCACTTTGATCATCAAAATATTCCTGTTTCTTCATTGAATTGTTCTTCCCAAAATGAGAAATCACACATGTATAACTCTCAGATAACTCCATCTCTTTTTTATCCAAAATGGGTTCTCTTAATTTTTTCGAATCCAAAATCTCTTTGTCTCTAAACTTAGCTATGGGTTTAGCAGAAACAATTGGGATCGGTTGTGATCTTGGTGAACCAGAAATTTTATTGCTTAAATTCGATACATGAGTATCATTAACTTCATTCATGGCATCCACAATTCCAAGCCCAACAACTCCATTGTCAAAAGTTCTTGGAGATTTGGTGGAATTCAGAGATTTCGAGGTTTGATCGGAAGAAAAAGATTCAGAGAAATTGATAAAAAGAGAAAGATTGATCGATGGCCTCTTCGAAGAAGAAGAAGAACCAGGCATAATTTCCTTGGTGGGTCTCTCTTAGATTTTTTTGAATTTTACTTTTCTTGTTGAGCAATCCAAAGATTTTTAAGCTCAAATTAGGGTTTTGGTGATTTGTGATTTTAGGGTTATGAATGATTTTTTATGAAATTAGGGTTATAAATGAATTTTGGAAATCAAAGCTCAAATTCCTTTTTGGTCTGCTACGAATGTGAGGTATCAATTTTATATTTTTATATTTTTTTTTACTTTTTGGGTTCAGAGATTCAGAGGTTCCATCTCGGAAAGTCTCTGCAATACTCTCTTTTTTACAGTCATGTCGCCATTAAAGGACCTTTGAAGAGGAAGCTGAGAGTTATATCTTGGCCGTTGGATTATAGTTTTAGAACTTTAAGTGTTAGATTATGCTTAAAAGATGAGGTTAGATGGGAGGGGTCTGTGAGGGTAGTATAGGTATAAAAAAATAGAGACCTTAAGTGAATCACATGTTTAGCACTTTATGGGCTTTTGGGTAAAAATGAGAATGTGCGAGACGCACACGCACCTTCAAACGGAAAAATCACAGAAACTGTGAGTTTGAGGGGGTAAATTAATTACGGGATCTTTGAGGGGGGTAAGTCCAAATAGCCAATAATTTTGGGGGGGGTAAATTAAATTAACCCTTATTTTTTTTAGTGAGAACTGTTGAAGTATCTTAGTTTTCTTGAATTTTGAAGTTATCACTTAATCTAGCTCTCAGATCTATTATTGGACTGAAGTGGTGGATTTGGGGTTTACTCTTGGGATCTCGAGTTATGGAATCGGACTAGTTTGAGGATTTGGGGCATTACACAAAGGTCCTTGTGTGTGGATTTTTCCTCTAATGACATGACATGAGGCCTTTTTAGAAAATCTCATATCGTGTATTTCCAGTGGCTAAGGTAAGAAAAATATTAGTATATTAGAATAAGGGTGTTACAATTGGTATTAGAGCCGAGAACGAATGTTCCTAAGAGGTGGAAATGTAAGGACCCATACACCAATGTTTCAGGTTGGGCCTCCTACAAAAAATCCGTGTGTTAGGTTAGGAGGATTGGACGTGGTTTGAGATAGTTTCACGTCTAAGAGTCATGGCAAAGGTCAATGTTTCATGTTAGGCCTCCTACAAAAGCCTGTGTGTAAGGTTAGGAGGATGGGACGTGGTTTGAGATAGTTTCACGTCTAAGAGTCGTGGCAAAGTCCTGAAATGCAGACTTCCTTTCTGAAGACACTAATGGTCTATTTTGAAAAGGGATTCATGTTTTCCAATCCTTGGAAACATGAATTCAACTTGAATCCCTTGGTGTGTTTGGAAACCACTAAGAGATTCCTTATAAATATAAATTCTAAAAACATGAATTCCTTAATGTGTTTGGCAACCACTGAAGATTCCATAAAAACATGACTTCTAGGAAATAAAGATTCCTTGGTGTGTTTGGTTGCCTTATAAAATCCAAGGAAATACCACTTTTAAAAATGCCAAAAGTACCCTCCACAAAAATATTTCAAAATACAAAAAGTTCCCTATAATTAAAGACAAATAAAAAGTGTTTTAAACTTGATATTTAAAAAAAATGATAAAATACCAAAAGTGCCCTAAATAGGCAAGATTTTCAACCAAGATTTCAAGATAAGAATCCATGTCTTTGTTGAATGACATATTATGATAATATCTACCATATTGACCTAATAATCATCTTCTCAAGCCATTATAAACAGCATATATCAGAAAAAAAAATTCATTAAAGATTAATATTTAAATCAGTAGTCTTAAGACAATATCATATATAAACCAGGACAACTATAAATCCATGTTTTCATAGATCACTGAAGGGTTGAGGGTTCAATTCTTTCTGATGGCAACTCACATGAATAAGTCTTAGCTAGGTTTTGGATAGATGTGGAAGGTCTAGCCCACACACTAGGGACTAGTCGGATGCTTTAAGAGGCCTGAACACCTTAGAAATTAAAAAAAAATAGATCACTGAATACTAAATTAGTATAAAAGTCACAAACCAAGTACATAATTACTTTTAAACTATAAATTGAATCCTAATTAAAGAAGACAGAACTGAAATAGTATTTAAAATCTTCCATGAAATCCATAGCCACCTTTTTCATTCCTCAACATTCAAAAATAGGAAAAATTTCCTTTTCTCTACATCAGAAAAAAACCACTCCATGCATTGGAGTTTACAATACGTTTCCAATTCAAGTTCGTCTAGTGCACTGCATCCCAACATGAGTCATTCCTTTCAGACATGGCAGTTGCGATGCATTCAATCTCAAATTTTATCTTGCTCATCTATTAGGTTGAACTTAAACCAATGAACGATTACGCTTTCTTGGAGAGTATGGGGTATTGTCACTACACGTTCCTGATGAGGAACTTTGACCTAACCCTTCTTCACTAGCTACGTTGTTGCCATCAACAACATGAGACTCCAAATTGGCATCGACTCCAAGAGAATGATATGTATGTTCATTAGTGGTAGGCTCATCCTCAACCATAAGAGTTGTTGTTGTTTCATTATTTACTTACTTCTAGAAGTTCATTCCATACGGATTCCTCAGCCATGACCATTTTCTCATCAACACACCAACCAAATCCACTAAGGTTCACAAGTTCTTTCACATTTTTCATCATCCTCCTCATTGTTTTTAACTAGTTCTAAACAAGGTCCTTACTTAGTGTTTGACAGAAAAGAGATTGCACATGCATACTTTATAACAACATAAATGCAGGTACTTTCCAACCTGCTTGCCATCCCAGGGCTTTATTCCCTATAAGAGATTGTTCTCTAAAAGCATCCAGCATTGCTTTATCCATAGCATCCATTCAAATTACGTTATCTCTTTTTGGCTTTTAATTTGAGATTCAATATTTAACCATTCAAGAGCATCCATGAAACATAATATAAGATAACTCAATAAAATAACTAATTGATAAAATCAATATCATATCATTCCGATGATTAAAAACATCCATAAAACATAATCTATAGAAAAGAATAATTTTAGGTTTGACACAAATCACGAGGATGTGTGACGCAAATCACGATTACACATTACTGTCAGATTTCTATTATGTAGGTTTTTCTGTAGGATTCTGCTGCAAGTATAGCAATATAACATAATCCAACAAAATTATTAATTCATAACATCAATATCAATTAATTCCAATGATTAAGAACATCCATAAAACATAATTAACATAATACAACATAAATATTAATTCATAACATCAATATCATATCATTAAGATGATTAAGAACATTCATCAAACATAATATAACATATCCTCACATAGTATTATGTCTTACAAAATAAAGTATGAAAAACTAATTATAGTCCATTCCACATCTTAAGTGCAAGCTCATCTCTAAATCTTGCCAACTTGGATTAGGTTCACGTCTTACCACATCCTTTCTTTGATTCGGTAATTCATTGTGTTCCTCCTCTGAGGCATCCTCCCATTCATCATCACCATTGTCAGTTTGATCTGTATCCCGTATTATATTATGCAATATACAATAAGCCAGTATTAGCTTTATTTGTATATCCACAGAATAGGATGAAGGTATCCTTGAGTAAGCGAATTGCTTCTTCATACCTTTTCTTTGCAGATTAAGAGAGATCCAAAGGGAACCATGCATGCCTATCCAAATTGCCGACTTCGCCTATAAATGCAAGGAATCTCCATTTGTTCGAGGACGCTTTCTAGTTTTACCCTAAAAATCATATAAAATAACACCTATTGATTTGAGCGCCAGAATGTTTTTTGCAGGCTACCTCCCCACATTCTAGAGGCTGTGAAAGATATATGCAGGTTCGGAATATCAAGCGCAACACAGACAAAACAAGGGAAGCTATGAGAGAAGGCTTATTCCATTCGATCCTGAGAAGATAACCTTGGAAGAGTGTCGGGAAAAAAATGCCCCAACGGGTTTGACTTGGATTGGGTTTTGTTTTTCCTTATTTGTTAGGGCATGTGTGGATCTATTGAAGTTATTCATTTAGCTTTCAACAAGCTTGTGAATACTTTGAGATTAGAAATTCAAATCCTCTTACTTTAGCACAAACTAAAAGGGAAGTTCTTATCCCTTGGATTCCCCCTAATCCTAGTTTTATTAAAGCTTAATGTTGACAGAGCTAACGTCTAATCAGCTTCTTTGTGCAGGAATCATAGGGTTCTGAGAGAGGGTGATGCTAAATATTCAGGAGTTTTTTCTAGACCTATCTCAAATTTCGTTGCTGAGCTTTGGGATTAGAGATGTCTAATTTTAGCCAAACTGCTTAATGTCTCAAAACTTGAAAGACTGATGGTAGAGAGCATCCTAGGTTTTGGTATGAGCCATCCTAGGTGAAAATTATGTTGGTCAAAATGTAGGTTGACCTAATTTTGACCATTATTTTCCTATGAGCCATCCTCACTATTTAATAATAAAATAAATATTTTTTTTTTTACAAAAAAATCCTAAATCTTTTTATTTTTTTGTTTTGCTCCCCACCTCTAAAACCATCACCATCCCCACCGCCTTTACCTCCACTGCCCTCCACCTCCACCATCACCGAGAGAGAGAGAGAGAGAGAACTGAGAGAAAGAGTGAAGAAGAGAGAGAAAGATAATGAGTAATAGAAAAGAGAGAAAGAGAAAGAGTGAGATAAGTGAAAGAAAAGGGAGAAAGAGAAGAGAAAGAGATCTAAAAATTTTAGATCTCTCTCTCTCTCTCTTTCGATCTATCTTACTTTAATGGATTTGATTTGAAAGAGAAGAGAGAGCAAATATATTAGATTTTTTTTTTCTCAATTTTGACCGGTAAAATTGTGTGTTCTCCAAAGTCGACAGTTACAATGAAACGAACACGAAGGTCTGAACACGAAGACTATAAACAGATTACACATTCAGTTTCCTATACACAAGAAACTGACTTACTAGTCTATTTTATGTACACATGAAACTGACTTAGTGGTCCGTTTCATATTCAACGTAAACTGACTTCGTGGTCTGTTTCCAATCTTAAAAACCCATACATTGTATATTGCGGAAGAAATTTTTTTGATGTAAACTAACACCAATTTTCCAACACAAGTTGAATAAAAACCAAATGTCAACAAGTTGGTGTCAGTACAAATTCAACACTAACCTGTTGAAAATATCCACAAAAAAAAAAAAAAATTAGCTTACGGATCCAAAAAGACCATTGAGTCCGTTTGAACTAAATTTAAATGGACCGTTGAGTCCGTTTGACACTAAATGTCAACAAGTTGTTGTCAGTACAAATTCAATACCAACTTGTTGAAAATATCCGAAAAAAAAAATTGGCTTATGGATCCAAAAAGACCATTGAGTCCGTTTGAACTAAATTTAAACTGATCATGTAGTCCGTTTATAGTCTTCGTGTTCAGACCTTTGGGTCCGTTTCGCTGTAACTTCAGACCTTGGTTAAAACTCGATTTGACCTCTTAAAATTGAAAAAAATTTAAATACTCACTTGCTATCTCTTATCTTTCTCTCTTTCTTTTCTTTCTCTCTCTTCTCTCTTTGTGTGATGGAGGTGGAGGCGGTGGTGGTGGTGGTGGTGGTGGTGGTGATGGAAGAGGTTAGGGTTTGAGAGAATAAGATGTTAGAGAGCAATGTTTTAAAAACCGACCCGGTCATTGAACCGAAAAAGTCATTGGGTTGGGTCAAATCGGGTCAACCAGTGGGTTGACCCAAATAACCCACTAAAGAATTGTATATTATAAACAGGAATAATATATTATAAATAGAAAAGCTTATGAAAGTAACAACTAAAGCTACCTAGCCTAGATGGTAAAAACGTCCATTACTCAAAGTTCCTAGGTTCAAACCTTTCTAGATGCAATTTTTTAAAATATATACATTAAGACCCAGTAAAAAAACCGGATGGTTCACTTGGGTTTCTGGTTCAACCGTCTGGGTCAACTGGTTCAAGCAAAAAAGGCCGGTTTTTTAAAAAATTACTGGGTCGGTGTTGAACCAACCCAGTTTTTGGACTGGGTCACCGGTTTTCCGGTTAAACCAGCCGGTCCGGGCCGGTTTTTAAAACATTGTTAGAGAGTGAAAATGAGAGTGGAGTTGTTTAAAAAAAAAGAGTTTGTGAGGGCTCTTTTTAAAAAAGAGTTTGTGAGGGAGGTTTTAAAAAATAAAAACAATTAATATTTTATTATTATAGATGAGGGTGACTCATAATGGGTTCTTAGGATGGCTCAAAGTGGGATTTTGGTAAAACTAAGATGGCTCATAGTGTAGGATGACTCATACAAAATGCGAGGACTCTCTTTAACATCAGTCAACTTGAAATAGAGACCAACTCTACTTTTGCGATCAATTTTGGCGAAGGCACTTTATTATACTATTGGATCCTAACCTAAGGAAACAAAGCGTGAAGTGGGAATGAGAAAGGGAACGTTGGAGCGGCTAATTAAAAAATATCCCTAATTCCAAAATACTTTCGGAGAGTGATTCTGAACGGGAGCGCAAGGTTCTAGAGTGGGAGTGTCACCCCTATCCCACGTTTCTGATTAGTAAGGTCCTCACTCCTAAGAATGTGATAGGTTATCCTTTCCATCGCCACGTGGTTAAAAAGTTTCAAATCTAGATATATTATATAGATTTATTTCATGACCTGGAAGGTTGAAAATGATACGTTGTCTATAAAAACAAGGGACAAAAAAAAAATTAAAAAAAAAAGAAAAAAAAATGCTTTTAGTTTCGTCTTATTCAGTTTTGCAATTTCTTCAATTCAAAAATAGTTTTCAATTCCAAGCTCACCATCTCTTTCCTCCACAGTCACACTCATACGAATGACGTTGATGTTTAGCTAAATCAATTATCATTTATAATAAGAGAGCGGATATTGCACCCTTCTTTAGGGAGCCCAATAAAAAATCAATTATCATTTATCATTTGTAAATCAATTATCATTTACAAGTATTGCATTGATTTGAAGTCATTGGCTCTAAACATGTGATCTAGGACGTGAGTGGAGTGAAGTAGCCATGTCCATTAAAGCATTCGTCTGTTTTTTCTCCACTAGTATGCAGCTTCTGACTAGATCATTGATGTTGGATGTAAAAAAATGTGTTTTGTTAACATAAACACACAATCAATTATTGTAAATAATAATTGATTTTTTCATTAAATTATGACAATAAAAAGACTTATTTATATCAAAAATATATTTTTTTTCTTCACACAATTATCACCACCCTCAGCATAACACCATCACCACAATCATATTGATTTGTTGTAGTATGATTTAATATTTTGTGCAAGGAGAATAAAAAATTAAAACATTTTTATAAACTAGCATTCAAACAAGTTTTACACGTAACCGTTTTTCTTAGAAAATGTTTTTATTATTAGCTAAAACTTAAATGGATGTTCAATTTGGACCTAGAAACACCTCTCACAGAATGGTTAGGTTTTTGGTTTGTATACAAAAGATGATTCTTTTGCTTCTTGTCACAAAATATCAATTAAAAGATAAATAATCTTCAAGCTCCAAACACAAGAATCTGCTAAAAACAACATCAGACTTAATTTAAAGAGGTTTTAAATACAGGATTATGCATGAAGCAGTATGAGTTTGGGACTAAGCCTCAAAAGAGTGCAAAGATGGGAGTTATCATTTTTATACAAGTACTCCAAGCAAATAAAAGAGGAAGAATAGAAGTTACAGAGATGGAAGGTCATTAAATCCTAGAAGTGATCATCGGAATGCTGTTCTGCAGATATGCGCAGGCCGCTGCAACTCCACTTCCCAGCTTAACCGGGTATCCGACATCTTTGAGAATCATCTCCACTCCAGCTAAACAACCCAGCAATTGGAGCTGCAAAAAATCAAGCATGGCAAAAAAAAAATTCATTCCAAGCTCATAAACAAACTGCATTCATTAGATGGCAAGCAACCAAGGAATTCAATTTTGTTGACCAACGTGTAACGTGGACCAAGAAGAACCCACCATGTGATTGGTAGCGGCTTATTAAACGATAGGTAGGATGACCAATCAAGGTTCAACCATTCACATGGTGGGTCTTGTCATTCCAAGTTAAACGTAGGCCAGAAAAATAGGACTCCTTACAATGCGATATGAATCCTCTGTTTTTTATTTTCCACAAGGGAAAAGGTGCAAGAAAGAGAATGAATAATGAGCGATGAGTTGGGGCTAGTATCCTGATAAGATAACATTTTGTGGGTCCAACTGAGATGGGCCTTGGCTTGACAGGATTGGGCCCACAAAATGTGATCTTATCATATTCCCTTTGCACCTAACTATAATTTGTCATAGCATAACCTGCTTATAACATATTAACATTTAGTTTTTTCACCAGCAGTTCAGTGAAGTTAGTGCGAATAATAGTGGACATGATAAAAGGTTTTAAAAGTGGAAGCAAGATAACAGAGTGGGAGAACCTGTTTGTGACATGCAAATTCACTCCAGTAGGGGAACTCAATAGAGTTTCAAAAGAAAATAGCAATGCATAACTGCTACCAATCAAGGGCTTTACCTTAATCTGTCCATAATCTAACAGAAAGTGGTTTATTTGCAAAACATGGTTCATATTCTCAGTTATCCAGAGTTTAATATAAAAGCAATAAAAGAAAGTATATAGATCAGGAATCGAAAATAAAGTGAGTTCAAGGATGTATCTTTTAGGGAGAAAAAATGAACTTTGTTTGTGGTTCTGGTAATCTTCATGAGATTTAGTTCTTGTATAGAATCCATGCTTTACACTTCTTTTGATAAGTGATATCTGTTTGCAGTCTGTTCTTCTTATGTGGAATGCCAAAAATCACAAGTCCATAAAGAAGCTAAGATTGAAGAAGAAACCCATGACATATCAGGCAAACAAACGAACTTGGTCGCCAATTAACTTAATGAGCCTTGACAAGACAAGGATTGACAGTCCAATTTTACCTAAATTCATGTTAACAAATTTATTTTTGTATCAGTAGGAGGAAAAGATGGAGATAATCATGTTTGTTAGAAAGTTATGCATCTTTTCCATCCACCATCCAAGTGTAGGAAATGTACCTTTAGTAAGTTAACATACTACCGCTCAGATATGCAAATTTTACCAAGCTAAAGTTAAGGTAGGATCCAATGGAGAAGCATGAAATTTCATACTAGCAAATGATATTGACTTACATCTCGGTACTGCCTTACTGGGTATAGATTGTTGTCCATTAAAGGCCTGTATTTTCATGTTACTTTGTGATTCATCCCGTAATTTCCCCGTAAATTTCAATACTTGGGCAATAGAAATGAAGACAACGTAAATTTAACTTACATAGATAGGTTAAACCAATTCATGCAAGGGAAAGTTCAATATCTTACTTATAAAGTGTATTTCATTTTGTGAACTGGATTTCCTATTCAGTGACTAATTTTATATCTAAACTTAAAGAGCAACTAGAAATTAATAGAGAAAGGAAAATGATAAGACCAATCATACCTCATTGAGGTTGCCAAGATGCCCTATTCTGAAGACCTTTCCAGCCACTTTATTCAAACCCAGACCTAAGCTTAGGTTGTATCTCTGCCATGCCCTTTTAACAATTTCTGAACTGTCAATGTAAGGTGGAACAACCACTGCAGTCACAGTATCACTAAACCATTCCTCCTTCTGTGTACAATTTTTCAAACCCCATGCCTCAACAGCAAGCCTGCATGTTGAATTGTATGAATATTTCTTTTATGAACGAATAAAGAATACGTGAATTAATCAGCAAAAGGGCTAAAGTACAGAAAGAGACCCACAAATAGTCAAAATTTATGAATATGCTAACATTTGAAGGCAAAATCAGCATGAGACTAAGCTATAGGAAAGAACTTAAGGAAAAGGAATTTTTATAAGAAAAAAGAAAAATGAAGGAAAATATTTGCCAGAAGTAAACAAATAGTTTACCTTGTTGCTTTGGCCAGACGGCTGTGCCTAGCAATCACATTATCGAGACCTTCCTCAAATATGAGATCCAGAGCAGCTCTCAGGCCATATAAAAGCTGGATTGAAGGAGTGTATGGCCAAAAAGTTCCTAATTTATAGAACTTCAAGTAATCGTTCCAGTCAAAGAACACTCTCACTGATTTTGCCGACTTGGATGCTTCTAGTGCTTTTGGGCTTGCACACACTATTCCCATCCCAGTGGGCAGAGAAAGAGCTTTCTGTGAGCCGGTTAAAGCTACATCTACTCCCCATTCATCCATACGGAAGTCAAGAGCGCATATTGACGATACTCCATCAACGAGAAACAATGCAGGATGCCTGTAGTGATCTGCGATTCCATATTTGCAACATTAGAAGTTTGCACACAGATAAGCCATGAAACATTTTACTTGCGCCCTACTTTTTTGTCTTATCACCCAAATATTCTTACAATATGCTGATTTTTGTAAGGAGTCCTCACCATGTAGATCATTCTCACAGAAAATCACATCATTCTAAAACTTTTAATTCCATCAGAAGTTTATTAAAATTTTAAGCTTTTTGAACCATTCATTTTACTGTTAATTTTCAATAGACTATGGATAACATGCTATAAGTGTTCTATAAGGCTTTCCATAGAGTTCCAAATTGTCATTTGGGGGTTAAAACATTATGGACAGATGCTATTTTGTACGTCATATTCAATATGTCATCTAAACCTATCAACTCATCCAAAAACTTCCAATTTTTTGCAGTTTTAATTTCCCAAAAATGGAATTTGTCATTCTATTCTCATCCAGTAAAGAGTTTAATATTATTAGCACATCACTAAAAACTGGAAGATGATGCATTTGAACAAAAAATTTCACAGCATGCTGCTTGGCCAATAAAATTTAGGCTTACCAAGTATTTTTCTTACAGCAGCCAAGTTA
This sequence comes from Macleaya cordata, assembly GCA_002174775.1. Lineage (NCBI taxonomy): Eukaryota > Viridiplantae > Streptophyta > Magnoliopsida > Ranunculales > Papaveraceae > Macleaya > Macleaya cordata. The sequence goes on from MVGT01002077.1 coordinate 83,660, forward strand.
TTGGTAACTCCAGTTGCAGTCTCGTTATGAACAATGCAAACAGCTTTAATAGTATGAGCAGTGTCCGCTGCTAACTTCGATGCGAGAATTTCAAGATTAGCACCTTGCCCCCACTCACTTTCTACGACATCGACATTGAATTTGAGACGCTGCTGCTGATCAATCCAGAGCAGACTGAATTGTCCGATGAGGAAAGAAACAGTTCTATCACCAGGAGATAACGTATTTGTAAGTGCACTTTCCCATGCACCAGTACCTGAAAAAGAAATCTTATATCATAAAAAATGAACTGTGTATACTGATAATGAATGATGAAAAGCAATCCTATAGAAGAAACTAAAAAAGCAGAGAAAATATAATCAGCATATCTTACAATAGAATCTCTCCCACTTTCATTATAGTAACATGCTATGGTCTGAGAATAGAACCGTAAAAACATATAGCCAGACTGAGCGATGCAGAATGTTCTATTAATGGGAGAAAATCATAAAATCTCTAGATCAGATCCTCCCAAAATTTATCCTAAAGTGTAAGATAAATTTGAAGTCAATTTAATTAACAATATGGATCATTCCATAGAACAAGAAACAAAGATTTGGCAGATGAATTGACTAGAGAATTTCATACTCAACCATTGACTATTTAAGGTTTTGTCAAATGAAACTCTACAAAGAGCAGACAAGATTTGATTGTAAAACTTTAAGAATGTTATATACTTAAAGTTAATGATATGGGTTGCAAGTCTTTAAATGATTAACTAAAGGGGATAAGTTACGAAGAATGGCGAGTAACGAGGACGATAACATAAGTGCATTAAATCATCTCCTCATCCTCACTAGTATAGTAGTAAATATTTCCATTCCTAAAAACAATAATCAACTTGGTCCATGTTTCCAAACCTAAGATTTGGGATAATAAACGATGACGATGATGAACCGAGCATAAACGTATATGACCATCTGAAATGAACAACTAATTTCTTTTCCACTTTTTCGCTAAACTATCTATTTTACTAAATTTACCTAAATTTTTAGTATTCATTATAAAAGGTATGCTTATGACTTATGAGGCTTATGTCCTATGCCAAGATGCTTAAGAGTTAGGACTCAAGTTTTAGGCCATCGAAGCTAGGGGTGTCAATGGTTTCTTGTTCAGTTATTGAACTACCCGGAGCCGGAACCAGAACTTATTAAATAAGTCGATTATTCCAGTTCATCTTGTTACCATTTCCGATACACAAACAGTGGAACTGGAAATGGAATCAGGATAATTGGTTCCCCTTCTGAACGGTTCTCGGGTATTTCGGTTTCAATGTTCTAATTTTTAATTCTAATATTTCTAAAATGTCAAAATTAATCAAAATAACAAAGAGAAAATCAATATTTGTAAGCCAGTTCCGGTTCCTATCAGTTTGGTCTGGTTATATCAGATATCAAAATACCTAAAACAGGAATCGGTTATAATACTAATGGTTCCAGTTCCAGTACTGAAACGTGCACCACAACAAAGAAACTGGGTTCCGGTGCGGTTCAGTTGCCGACAAATGAGTGCCCATTAACATCATGAAGCGCCTATCCCCATATTTCTCCACGTTTTTCAAAGAGAGCTGCTGTTTGGCCCAACCAAATGACAAAACAAATGCCAGATTCTTATGTGTGGCATGGTGGGTCCCACTGCCACATAAGTTGGAAAACCCCTCGTAACACTTTTAGGAGGGGAAAAGTGGTGGGTTCCACCCTGCCACATAAGGATCTGGGATTTATTTTGTCATCTGGTCGGGCCAAAAAGCTTTATTGTTTTTCAAAACATTGATTATGAATTTATGAGCCTGATCCTTCTACTGTTGTTTCATGACTCTCTCGGTAAATTCAACAAACAGATTAGACTAAACAGAGAGCTAATATACATAAACACCAAACAGACCCATCTTACAATAAAATAAATGCTACCCAACTTGATAATTGAAAAGGTTACCTGTGGTGGGGATCATAAACGGGGTCCCGGAAGTGGTCTTGAAGATCTTCTTAATGTCTTCTAGGAGGGTTTTGGTCATGGCTGGCACTGCAGGGGAACGATAATCCTCATTGTTTCTGTTCATGGCACGAATGACAGGTTCCGGGATGTTGACAGGTCCAGGAACAAAGAGATGGTTCCTCCCAGGTCCATAAACATAGTCCATCTTTTGCTAAGACCTTCACAAGAAAACAACAGTAACAACTATATTTCATTAAACCAACAAATTAGGGATACCCATTATGGGAACTGGGGACCAATCTCAGTTTCAGTAATTACATTGCATTTCATCATTTTAGTTATTCTACATTGAAAGAAAGAAAACCCATTATATAAAACTTCATAAGCTGCAAGTTGGACACAAACTCCATCATCAAAAGCAGGGAACGGGTATGGTGAAGGGTAGCTAAGATTGTGTTGGATTGCAGAACACAGCAAGACTTTTTGGTGTTCTTCATGATCCTTTCGGGGATGGATGCAACCAGGGGAGCAGACGATTCGCAGAGAGTGTAGTTTGAGATTCAAGCCCAGGGATATGAAAACCCGTCCCGAATACCAACTTTTGGTCAAATTGTTCGTTCCATAACTCAGAACATAGTACAAGGGATATGAAAACCCGTACCGAATACCAACTTTTGGCCAAATTGTTCGTTTGGTTGGTAGCTCAGAACATATAATACAAATTTTATAAAATAATATGCAGGTAATCTAGAAACGCCAAACTAAGGCCGTGTTTGTTTTTTTCTAACATTTGAATCTGTCTCATCTGGATCTGATTCATCTTAATCTAACTCATCTAATCGAAGTCATCTGAATTATTTTAGACAAAACATGTTTGTTTTTCCTAATCTGAATTATTTTTTAAAATTATATGTTGACATTTTTACCCTTATTTAATTTTCTCTTCATTTTCTTTCAATTATCTGATATTATAAAATAAAAAAAAATTGAGATCATTGAAATAAATGGCAGATAACATAAAAAGAAAAAAAAATTGAAGATCATAGATATCTTTCATTAAAATCATCTCGAGCATCCCAACCACATTCTCGGTTAGATAATCATCGTCAGTAAAAGACACCTATATTCTATCTTTTTCACTCACAAAACTCAATCATCTCATTAGATTTTGACAAGAATTTGAATAGTTTTTCTCTGCACTGGAAACCCTAAATTTCGAAACCAGAATTGTAATCTTAGGCTTTTAACGAATCATATCTTAGAAATGTTAAATATTCTCTAAGACTTGATAGATTTTGATCTGATTCTCTATCAAAAACCCTTTCTTATTTTCTGAAACAACATTGATTTTAGTTAAGAAAATTTTACTGAAACAATTTTCAGTTTTGATGAATTTATTAGAACTCCATTGATTAATTTTGTTCTCTGTTAACCCCCAAAATCTGAATATGATTCCATACAGTACATCTTTTTTTTTTGTTTTTTAACTAGCTATTATCTATATAAACTTTCTCCTTGTTTTTATATGAAATGTGAAAAATAATTTCTGCTCTCATCCTGTTTGATAAAATTTGTAAAAGGCGTTTTTATGCAATTGTATTCTTTGTTGCAATTTATGCCATTTTTTGGGTCTAGCTAGAACCGTCATTTTGGATTTACCCAGTGCCTACTTTCTTCCGTGTACTTGTGCACTTGTGGTATTTCAAGCCGCCACTCATTGATCATCCCAAACTGTAAATCTCAAATGTACCTTGTCATAATTTAGGGTTTCATTAGAAGTTTACTACCTATTAAATCTTGGTTGGGGTAGGGACATGCATCTCAGATCTTAGATCGAGATAAAGAGAGACATATAAAGAGAAGACGAGAGAAAAGTAAATTACAGAACGAGAGATGGAGAGAAAGAGAACAAGATAGAGAGAGGAGAAAGATAAGAAACTAACCTGGGGTGCCGATCTTGTCGTCTTCATAGAGGAAAATCGATTATGGAGGGTTTAGATTTTGGAAGATGTTCTAGGGTTTCCGTGGAAGAGATGGAGAAAAGATAGAAAAGAAAAAATTTATTTTTTTTTGGCCGAAACTAGTTTTAGATTGTAGGGGTAATAGTTGTCATTTTTTAAAAGTTTAGGGGCATAATAGTATTTTAGTCGAATCAGATGTCCATCCCCTCCATTCAGCTATAAATATATAGCTTACTCATTATCATCCAAGTCAGATATTCTAGCTGACTCAAAATTGAGTCAGAAATTTAAAAATAAAAAAACAAACAATTTGAAATCTGACTCAACCCAATTCAGATGTCGAGTCAGATTCAGATGCCGAGTCAGCTAAAAAACAAACACACCCTAAGTGTTATCGGGCACACGTAATCGACAAACTATAGTGAAAAGTTGTACGAACAGATAGTACAAATTTTGAGTTGTGTAACTTTAGTGAAAAGTTATATGGAAATATTAGTGGTTGTTTAAAAAATGGGAAGGGATTATACAGCCATAGGTCCCGTGACCCTAGAGTTACCCAAGCCTGTGGGGCTGACATAGATAATTCAAAAGCTGATTTTCAATAAGGACGTTATCATCACCAACTAGATCATCCTCACCGAAAATCAACCCATTCTAAGACACCTAACCCCATCAAAAGTTTTATTGGCAATCAATGATACAAAAGACATCTACAATTTAATTTTTTAAGTTGATTTGAGGGGTTGGAGATTTTAGAATGTGCTGATCTTTTTAATATGATGATTTACATAGTGAGTAGAACATCTACACAAAATATGAGACCTTAGATCATCATCTTTCATGGTGCGGGTCACATTTAGGTTACCAAAACTTAGGGTCATTCTATCTCGGGTAGTTATGGATCTACCCCACTCTAGAAGCAGTTTACCCCGATTTTAAGTTTTTAAAGTTTTTAAAATTTGCTTAATAATTGGGAGTACAATGTAGCACTTTACCCCAAGTCCCAAAAGAAATCTATCATAGAGTTAGAAAGGGGAGGCTGGGGGAAGCTCTTTTCTTTTTTCTTGAAATGAAAAAAACAACAACACAATTCACACCATAGCAAACAATACACTCACAACACAACAAAAGAGAAAATCTAACCAAGGTCCAAGGATGTCGAAGAAGTAAATCACTCATATTCATAACAACTTCACACACACCCTGGAACCCTTGCAAAATTCATGATTGCAACCCAAAAGAAAGCTTGCATTTGTTTAAATAAAACTCATGTTTTCATCTTGGTTCAGTTATAAATAGAATTTTACATTATTATACATGTTTTAAAAGGAAAGTCATTATTATTGACGAAGGGGAACAAAGCGACAACATAAAGCAGGTGAAACAAGTTGGTAGAATTTTGATCTAACACTAGTAAGTTGTTTATCAAATTTATTCTGATTTTTTTTTTGGTTTTTTTGGTCTGACTAGTAAATCTATTTTGTTTGTAAAGAATATTGATTTGAGAGAGAGAAGTGGATGGATGCAATTACCGCAGACTACGACTTGCACAGATCTCCTTACGCTGAGAAGAGAGAGATTCAAAAGGAGAGCTTCCCCTTTCCATTAATAAATAAAAAAAAACTTTTTCCATCTTTCCTTGCCTCGATATTCTTTGCATCTTTGTCTCACTTAATTTTTCTTCGTAAAAGAGGTGTGATTCTTGCCTCGATTATTGAGAAAAAAAAAATCTACCCCATGTTGATGATTAGATCACTCCTAGATAGATGCAGTTTACCCCATCACAGGGGTGAACTGCTTCTATTCAGGGGTTGATCCAAACTTAGCCTTCTCTTAAGAAGATTGATTCTTCTAAAAGTACAAATTTTAAAAAAATTATCTGTTTAGGTAATTTTTTTTTTTTTTTAACCCGATACATAAATTTTCAATCAAATTTTAGAAAAATACATTAATTTTTTATAAAATCTTAAGGGTTGATTTGAAACGTTTAAAAGTTTTGTAAGAGGTTGAATTTTTAGATATAATGGTGGTGATAGAATATCTCCACAAAAATCAGCTTTGAAATCATCTCCTAAATTGGAGCGTATAAGAGCCTCTAAAATAAAATTGACAATTAGACTGAAGGGTTTGCACGTAGCACACTTATATGGGATATCACACTTTTTTTTTACAAGTTTAGTTCCTCCTTTTTATTGATTTGTGAAAAGACAAAAAATCCATTTGACCATCTAAATTGTAATTCGCATAATCAACAACAATGCAAATTGTAATTTGCATAGTCCAACTCCAAAGTTGACTTTAATTCCGTTGACCCCAACGACGTCGACAACAGTTTGTTGTGTTGAATACGATCACACGCAAAAAAAAAAACTCAAAACTTACAAACAAAAAAAAGTGAAATAATGAAAAGGGAACACTGTTTTGGTGACTCCCTTGCATGTCGAGATCACATGAAGATGATTAAGTGTTAATTTTTTGTGGGAATGGTTTTCTCACCGCAAAGATTATTATCGCAAAAATCCATATCATTTTAAAACTTGTAACCTTTGAAATTATCCTCGAAATTAAACATCAAAATGAATCATCAAAATGAATCATTTCACCTTGTGGATGAGGGGATTACAAAATAGTATAATTTTTCATGAGAATTACCTCAATGATAAAAACATCATTCCAAAAAAGTAGCACTTGAATCATCTCTCCCAAGTATGAGAGTCATCAAAAGGGCGTGGCTAAAATGGGGTCCCCATAGCATTACTAAAAAAAACTGCCCCATCTTGCTCGTGGAATAAGAAGAAAATTTCCTTATTTAAAAAAAAAAAAAAAATTAATACATAAAAACCAACAAGAGAAAGGATCAAATACTCCCATTCAAGGATGCCCAATTTGCACCACGTCATTTCATAGAGGATGATGATCTAAAGGCTGATTTTCGATGACAATGATCTCCTTACCACATAGATCATCATATCTAAAAATCATTTAATTATAAAACTTCTAGTCCCCTAAAATAATCTCATTAAAATCTTAAAATTTTACATTTTTTTTTTGATTTCTAGGATGTCCAAGCCTCTTAGAGCACCCGACTAGTCCCTAAGGTGTGGGCTAGACCTTCCCCATCCACCCACAACCTGCCTAAAACTTTATTAGGAGGTGTTGTGGCCTTAGTAACCAGAGCGCGGAGCGGGAGCGGGAGCGTCGGAGCGCCAAATTTAAAAATGCTTAAGGCTCAGAGCTCCTTCGGAGCGCCTAACTTACTCACACGTAGTTGAAGTTTTAATTGACTACCATTGACTAGATTATGATTAACTAGATTATTAAATAATTTTTTATTAACAAAATCATTGAATAGTTAGTAAAATAATTTTTAAATTTTATTAAGTATTTTTTGTAATAATATTCTATTTTTAAAAAATTATTATTTTTTCTTATTTGTTAACTATAAAGTATACTATATATATAATAACTAAAATTTATTGTTTCTCATATTATTTATATTTTATTATGGAAAAAATAAATTTTTACTGTCCAAAAAATAAGTGAGAAACACAACCATATAACGTGTGCTTTAAGGGCACTTAATAAGGTTATTTTTGAACGAGTTTTTTTTACAAGTTAGAGGTCTTCAAATCAGCTAATTTTTTTTATATAATATTATCATTATTTATAAGATGTCCACCAAAAATCAGCTCAATCAGAGATATCTAACCCTCCAAACAAATCACTTTAAATGCCAGCCATTCATTCACACTATAAAGTCTAAATTACGTGTTTGTAGTGATATAAGTCTCCGATTGAGCTAATTTTTTTAAAATATGATCCAAATATTATAAATAACATACATGCAAAAAAATTAGTCCATTTGGACAAACTGAACCAAAAAAAAATAGACATTTTGTTGATTAGGCGCTCCCAAAACTGGAACCGCGCTTCGAAAAATCACGAACCGCGCTCCGAAAATTCTCGAACCGCGGATCGAAGGCGCTCCCGCTCCCAAAACACGAAAACGCGGTTTGGGAGCAGGAGCGCCAGCATGTTTGGGCGTTTTTGGTTACTATGGTTGTGGCCATAAAGGAGGTGGCAAAATCCGAATTTGTAGGGGTGATAAACTGTTTTCGACGTGGCAAATCCTTATAGTCCAGATTTGCCACATGCGTATAACAGTAATAAATTTGACACGTGACTTGATAACGCTCTACTTATATCTGGACGTGTGTTTCTGAAGAAAATTGACCAACAGAAACCAGTAGATACGTGTCAGGCATTGAGACTTGGTGTATCATCTTTTAGATACGTCGTACACATAGTTACTCGACGTATATTGACAGGTAACCAAGTCTGCAGTGCCAGCCTATGTAACTTTTGCCTACCTTAATTTCTTTCCGAAAAAACACTAGAACATAGCAATATGTAGCATAAAAAAAAAAAAAAAACTACGAATCAGATACGTACTAGAATGGAACGAAACCATTATTTGTATCGAAAATTTTCAAATCAGCGATTGGAAAAGAAATCAAGAAAACTTAAAATTACAACAAAAGATTTTTGGATTCAGAAATATAGATTTTTAGAGAGAGAAAGAAGAGCGAGAGAGAAATTAATGATTCAAGAGTTATGTACCTCTTTGAATTGAAGCTTATTAGTTTGCAAGAGGGGATTCCGCAAGCAAAGCTAATAGCGCAGCAGCAGCAGCTTCTTGAGGCCGTCTCCAAGTTTGGGGGGATAAACAATGGGAGGAAGAGATAAGCCAAACATTATTAGAAAGCATTTATATAAAGAAAATTAGCGAGAGGAAACCAACGGGAGATTATACTGGTGGGGCCACAGAAAGCTTCCACGTGGCAGATTAGAAGTGGAAATCGTGCGGCACAGAATGATTTGAATTATATATGTATGTATGTATTAAGTAAAATGAAGTGTACGTCGAATTAAAAATAAGGAGATGAGGATGAGAAAGACGTACTACTACAGAGTGGAGAGAAAAAAAAATAAAAAAAAATAGAGAGAGATAAAGTGATAACGGGGTTGTGAACCACATGCATCCTCTTCCTCTTCCTCTCTCCTTCAAGGGAAGCCAAAGCCACACACGTATAGTATATAAATTATTATAATTTTTTATTTTCTTATTTATATAGTTAGTATATAATGTTTTACTTTTCTTATTTTATGGTCATCTCTTTTGTTTTCTTCTTTTATTTATGTGTTCAATTGAAACCTATTTGGATGCTCGTTATGAGTCCTGACTGGTTATCCCAATTTATGTGGAAATGGATGGGGACAACTGTTTTTTTTTGGTTACTTAGTATACGGTTGGTTTTAGGGTAAATTTCGCATGCGCCTCCTAAAGTGCACAACGTTGCACACGCAAAAACAATCTCAACTCTTTAATACGATGATCAAAGTCAGTGATGAAGTCACATGGGGGCCTATGGAGAAACGTGCCTCCATACCCCAATAGTTCTTTCAATTGTACTTACTTAATTATTTTTATACCTTATTAACAGCCTTTTTTAGGACATACATAGAAATGATCTCAAGGATAATTTCATATGAGAATGATCTTCCGATCAATATCTAGATCATCTTCATAGACAGTTATGTACTTATAAAGACTCATCAAAAGTTAGACTATAGTTTTAATCTTTTTCGACTATCAATTGTATTGTTTAACTTTTAAACTAAATTGGTTCGAGGTTGAAAATTTTGAAATGCTATGATTATAAGGTTCTACAAGGTCATCATCATCGAAAAATCAAACCATAGATTATCTCAAAGTGGACTCAACAAGAGGAGCATAAATATAAGTTAACAATCAATGGGTTATAAAAATAAAATGTAGGCCGCAAACAAAATTTTTACTTTTTTAAACAAAAACTTATACTACCCCTCACTCTTACAACTCTCTAAGAGTGGACTTTGGATCATTTGTCCTAAAAGCTTGTCCCCGCCACCCTCTTCCATCGTTGATTTTACCTTGTGAGGCTCACATAGAGATGATCGAATGGTTGATAATTTAGACGATTGATGTTCACCTCACCATATCGATTGAAAGTCTAAATGCCCTACGGTTAATGGATTTAACCGTATGTCAATGTGACTATGGTTAAGGATCACACTATCACCTAATTAAAAATTACTAAGGTGATATGAGTAAAACAAAAATCTCTAACTAGAGTATTGACTTATTCGATTCTTAATATGCGGAATTAAGAACAAGAATCGAATATTTCAATCTCACAACAAGTATGGAAATATGCACAAGAGATTTTGTTAACGAGGAAAACCCAAATTGGGAAAAACCCCGGGACCTAGTCTAGCAAAAATCCACTAAGAGTTATTGAAAACTTACAACCCGATTTATCACTCGATGGACACGAATTACGACTCCCTCTACGCTCCAACAGCTACGGTGTACAGTTCTTCCACAAATTCGAACTCTACGAATTTGCCTCTTAGTTGATTATCAATTCTCACGCATACAATATGGAGTCCACCAAGCCAACGTGAACGAGTTGCGCATACAATCCAAATCCACGAACCAACGCCTCCCGCAAATTTGATGCGTCTTCAACTTGAACTCCACAAGTCCTGCACCTTGAACCACTACTCGACTCCTCGAGTGTATCACCACAAGCTTGATACTTCAAGCTCAACCACCGGAAATCCACTAGCAACAAAACTCAGGTTTTGAGTTAAAATGGGAAGTATTAAACTATGTACAACAAGCTTGGAAGCTAAAGGATTAGAGTTGAAACTCTCCAAGAACTTGTTGATGAATAGGGTGAATGGTTGAATAAACATTGATGGTTCAATCCTTATTTATAATGGTGAATTCTAGACATAGATCTAAAATGCACTAAGTGTGATGAGTGCATCTCTGGATCTAGATCTAGAACACACCATTAGTAATGAGTGATGTTCTTAGATCTAATCTATCACACCCTCACCCACTAAATGTTGTTTCCCACGCTTCCATGTTCTTCCCTAAAACATGAATGGAGAAAACAACTCATAAAGGTACTTTCCAGCTCAAGATGACAACCCAGTTTCACGGATCTGGGCGGCGGTTTCGATACCATAAAAATGGTTTCAAAACCAAAACTCATCTGTTGAAAAAATGAGCAGATGCTATCGATACCAAGAGGATGGTATCGATACCACCTGGCATGGTATCGATACCACCTAACGTGGTATCGAAACCAAAAGTCATCTGACAGCAAAACCAGTTTTGGTATCAATACCACAAGGTTGGTATCGATACCACCAATATGGTATCGAAACCAAAAGTCATCTGTCAGCAAAACAAGTTTTGGTATCGATACCACCTAACATAGTATCGAAACCAAAAGTGTCTTGAAGACAACTTTTAAAGTGGTATCAAAAGCACAAGGTTGGTATCGAAACCAAAACTCATCTGTTGAAAAAATGAGCAGATGAATTTTGGTATCGAAACCAACAGGGCGGTTTTGAAACCACTAAGCTGATTTTTCAGAAAATTTTCTTTTAAAACCTTTTGAGCTCTGAAAAATCTTATTTTATTCAAAATAAAACAAACCACCTATGGTCCTTAGGCATCTAAGTCACTTACCATGCTAAGATGTTTTCTGGTGGTGAGTTGAGCTTCTTGGAGTATTTTCATCGCAACGAACTGAACGACTCATTAACTCTAACTCAAGTTACATTGACCTTCTTGAGTTATCTTAGACACGGAATTCGATAAATATGACCTGAGTAAACTCATGGACTTAACAATCTCCCCCTTTGTCATTT
>MVGT01002903.1:21215-102076 GCA_002174775.1 Macleaya cordata
GGTGATGGAGATACATCACCCTATAATATAGAAGTCTAGTGTGTTATAGTCTTATCAGATGAATTGTTCAGATTCATCACTGACTATGAACTATACAAGAATATGAGGAACCAGTAAATTACATCTCTCCATATATGAACACTTCATACAAATAATTTACTTACAACATCATCTTGTGAACAACACAACACTTAATCCATCATATGAATAAAGTAATAATATAATATCAGGCTCATTAATAAATATAATTTATCAATGTTGTCAATTTAAATTATTTTAGAGCATAAACCCCAACAGGTGTGTCGGTAAAATCTGTCTGATACCTTTCATAAAAGTGTCCACTATCTACACTCAATGCCTCAATCATTGTTCTTTCTACTGTTCACACAGCTTGGTTGGAACACTCAACCAGGTAGTTCATTATCAAAAGTGTTGTCACCGATCCTCCTAGAACCTGTTCAAAACTCTCAGTTGACTCTCCCTTAATTTTTTTTTTTATGAAGTTGACTCTCTCCCTTATTTTCACCTTCTACTCTGACTTTTTAATAAAATTAGATCATTCCTGATTTTGTAGTCATTGATCCTAATGGCAACCCATTTAGAATTCTTAAAGAGCATCCTATTGCTTGAGATTCATGTTCCCCGTTACCAGTGTTAATGACCAACGGTTTCATGTCCAACTAATTATTCAGCTGAAATATGAATAGATTGATTTTTCACTTTTTTGGTTGATTCACATTGCAAACAGGCAATTGTCAAGTAGGAAGACCATGAAATATACTTACTAATAGGTAATTTAACTTTTTCCATAAGCCAGTAATTTAAGAACATGCAATAGCAGAACCAACTGTTCAGCAACATCTTGCCACGCTGTATCTAAAGATGGAATCTGTGAAATATTGATCAGAAACAGGAAAAACTCACCTCACGACTTAAGAATATCCTTAAATTTTTAAAGAGAGTGTTACACTCTCTCGTTTCCTCGTCATCCTTGTCATCTCCAGTAGTATCCTCAACAAGTTGCATCAGTGCACCTGGTTCGTTGGCAAGAAGGTGATGTTGAAGTTGAGCCAGTCTAAGTTCAGACTCCTCAGTTTGTATTCCCTTTTTCCCAACCTCAGCTTGTCCTGGGTCTGAGGAACTAACAGCCTGAGATTCCACCCTGGAAGCCCGAGTAGGAACAACAAAGTTATAGTCAATTTGGCGGGGGAAAAACACAAACCATAATTTGTGGTGTCTGAGATACTTTGCTTGAAACAAATATACCAAATAGATTAGAAAATTAGAAGTAAACAATCCATAAAGCTGCAGAAAAGGTCCAACTTGCTGCTAAAGCTTCCAGACGAGGATCAAGAATGGGTGGGTACTCCACATGTATCGAATGATAAAGTCTGAAATTGACAAATGCAAGGAGAGTCTGCAAAAGACAGATAACTCACATGCATGATGCAAGTAATAAATATATATTTACATGCAAATACAAGTGCAATTTGAAGGGTTTCACCATAAAACTTAAGCAGCAGTTATAGTAGAACATAACAATATGGAGCTCATGGGATTTGTGTTCCCCACCGATGCTATTTTCTTCACGATTGAAACAAAATTTGAAAATCACATTTGCAAATGACATGCATCGCTCATATGAAGGCTCAATCCTTGTGCTAGGTTTTCTCTTTTTCGTAACATATTATTTGAGTTTTTAATTTTCTTCATGAATACATTCATAATTTTTTTCTCTTGAGAATTGTGCTACCTGTCTTATGATTTTATCAAATGAATGTCCATCTTTATATAATTCTTGTGGGCTATACCTTACACTCAATTAAAAAAACATACTTCCAGTACCAGATAAATGCCCACAATTGCATTTCTGCATTTAAAGATTTTTTGCACAACCATTATTATACCAACTGACTATCAGAAAACAATGGATTAAAACTTTCACATGCACTTTACAACACATAGAAATACTCCAAAAATCGTAAAGAAACACATAAAACAATTACAATGAAGCAAAGAAAAACAAAAAAGATACAAGTCTAACCTCGTAGAATTCCAAGAAGGTCAACATGACTTTAAAGTCAACATCATCAGTCAAAACTTGCTGCATTGCATGAGGGGTTAATCAAGTGATCTTTTGCCCCTTAACATCAGCCTGCATAAATGAACATACAAATACATACTCAAATAGATCACTCCAATGAAGCATATTAAAAAAATTCAAATAAAAAAAAAACAGCGAATACATTACCTGATAGTAGATTCCTTTCACAGATGTAAATGTTTTCCGTAACCTATGAGTTCGAGAAATATATACCTGCCATTCATGGCTCAACCTAATCAAAGAAAAAAAATATCAACAAGTAACTCATAAGAACACAACCGGTAACAACACCTACTAAACAATAATACAATCAATTTAAGTAAAACCCAGGAAATGTTATTCAATTTCACAGTTGACCATAAGTAAACGAACCTTCTACAATTATAGATACGCTTTACTTGAATATTCTTACTTTCAACAGCAGGTAATATTGCGAATAAGTGCACCATTGTAAGGCAATCATCTAAATCTCTAAGCGCATCAATGAAACCCGGGTACCTAAACCAACAAATAATGTTAGAAGAAAACCTTAAACCTACAAAAGAAACTAAAATAATATTAATAAAATACAAAACCAAGATACCTTTCACGGATAAGTCTATCAAGGGTGTAATCCGGCTTTCGAGATAATAAACGTTCAGCAAGAGGATTATTATTCTTTGCCCGTGCTTTATTTACTTTCTTGTTATAAGCCTTAATATCTTTAAACTTCTCGAGTAACGGTTCGTGTTGTAAGAAAGCAATATCCTTAACATGATAATAAGTCATATGGTTTCCTTCGAACTTCTTCTTCGGCTCTCGGGGAAAAACACCCTTGAGAATACATAGTTTCCTACAAAAAATTTAAAATTTCACAGCAGCAATCAAATTTAAACCCTAAAAATTTGTTAACTGTATAAATATTAACTAACACTCAAAACTCCTTTTGTTTTGAGTTGATCGACCAGAGAGAGAGAGAGAGATATATATAGTCGGGTGGAAGAGAGAAAGAGAGAGAGAGAGAGAGTCCGAGAAGAAGAACCTAAGGTTCCGGGCAGACTGATCGTAGAGGATCGAGAGCAAGGGAGAGAAGCCCAAACACTATTGTAGCAGAGCTTTTCCTCTTCTTCCTTGGGATTCATCTTCTTCTTCTTCTTCCCTGGGATTCAACCTCTTTGGTGATTCAAGGCAAGTGGTAACTTGCTCTTTTGGTGTAGATTTAGGTTTTTTATGATGTTGGTATGCTTTCTTAATGATTGAATGCATGAAAACCTAGTTTATATGTTGTTTATATGTTAACTACATGAATAAATGCAAGCAATCCATGATCATATGATGTATGCATGTTTCTAATGATTAGAAGGTATGGAATCTATGAATTTTTTATGGTTATATGATTCCTAAGGTTGCAGGTGAGAAAAACCATGTTTCCTCGGAGTTTTGTTGAAGAACAAAACCCAAAATCGCAAGAAAACCCAGAGGGTATTGATACCCACATAGAGGGTATCGATACCAGCTGACAGATGGGGCAAATATTGATACCCCCTCTGGAGGGTATCATACCTCCCATGTCTGAAAGTGGGTATCGATATCCACTGAAGGTGTATCGATACCTACTGACCTTTTGACCCTAAAAGTGTTTTTGATGAGTTTCTTTTATATAGTTAGTTCATGTATAAAGGATATTATGATTATGCACATGCATGCTATTAAAGAATATGTATTTATGAGTTTAAAATGCATATATAACTTCTTGTGAACTGCTTCCATGATGATAAGCACTTATAAACACATAGAGAATGTGTAAGAAACCTCCATAAGCTTGATGTGTGCTTAATCAACTTGTTTGGCTTGTTTGCAAACATAGCTTAGGTCCTGTATAGGCCTGGTCCTCTCTAAGTGAGGTCTACGGAATCGCCAAGTGAGGTCTATAGAATCACTTGACACGCAAGTAACGCCTACAGGGTTACCAGTGTTCGGGGAACGAATTTCGAGGTAGTTCATCGGATTCACGTGGCGCACAGCCAGTATCTCGAGTGAACTATAGGGACGGGTGAAACATAGGTAGTAACTAGGGAGCACTACTTGTTGCGATAACTTAAATCTCAACTGAAGATCATAAAACACAACAACCATTGTCTTGTGCATCTCGTTACTTTTAATCTTTCATCCTGACATATCTTATGTTGTTATGTTAAAATATTTACTCTTGTGAAAGTCATGGTTTTCCTAAATCTAAGCCAAAGGAACTAGTGGACTTGCTGGCTAGGTTTTGACCTAGCACCACCATTAATCTTTTCAGGTCCAGGTCAGCAGGTGAATAATCAGTAGCGGTGATGTTCGGAGTTCGAGAATAAGTCTTCGGGGTTATCTAGATTTCCATGAAGACATTACTTAATTCTTTCATTTAAGTTTAGTTTGTTTTGGACACACGTTTAGTCCATTATTCTTTGAGAATATTCGTTCATTTGTTTGTTCAATTGACAACTTATCATTGAGTTAATAAAGTTTATATTCAGCTTTATTTTACTTGTGTTTTGAATGTGAGTGCAAGCTTCTTGTTAGCTTGGTGTAAGGCGTACACCTTACAGCTACAGGATGTTAATGGTTCCGCCGGAATGCCTAGTTATCATTGAGTAAGGGCTGCAGACCTGAAATGTGAGGGCGGGGCATTACAGTTGGTATCAGAGCCTCAGGTTCAAAGTTCTAGAGGGAGTAAAATGAGTTAGGATGATGTTTGTGACACAATAGGCGCAAAACCTAAGAGTTCACTTGAATAAATTGCTTTGCTTGTTGTTTGCTTGTTGTTTGCTTGTTGTTTAGCTTGGATAGAGATAGACTTAGTTTCGTTTCTTATCCTCTTTTTCTTGTGTCTCAGAACAACGATGATGTTCCTACTGAAGGTAGGGGTGCTCGGGGGAACAACGATGATGTTCCTACTGAAGAGGTGAATGCACCACAACCTGAGTTCCCTCCACCACCACAACAGGGAGAGACCGGGCAAGGATCGGGTCAAAATCAGGTAGGGGGTATTAATCCTCAAATGCCAGAGTGGACGATGTTGCGACAGTTAATTACGGAGTCAGTAGGGGCAGTTGTGGATGCCAGTCTGGATACTAGATTGGGTACTAGGGGTCCAGTGGCACCAGCTCCAGTTCAAGTGCCACAACCTCCAGTGGTACGAGCAGGAGCACCTACGTGGCTGGAGTTGCATAAGCACTTTCTGAGTTTGAAGCCACGAACTTTTGGGGGTTCTACAGATCCATTAATGGCTCATCAGTAGATCAAGGAGCTAGAAAAGACGTTCCGTACTTTTGAATGTCCATAGGAGTATAAACAGAGATTTGTGGCTTTCTAGCTTGTTGACGACGCTTTAGATTGGTGGGAGTCTCGTTCCCAGGATCTGGATACTACCACCCTAACTTGGCAGCAGTTTCAAGTGATGTTCTTTGACCAATACTTCTCTCAAAGTGCACGATTGGCGATGGAGAAGGATTTCCAAGAGTTGAGGCAGAAAGAAGATTAAACAGTGGTTGTGAGAGGGAGTTCTCCAGACTCGCATTGTATGCATCGGGTCTTATTCCGACTGAGCAGAGTAAGATACAGAAGTTTCTAAGGGGATTAAATCGGCAGATCTCTAGGCACATTATCGGACAGCCCAGTTTCGATACTTTGGCTAAAGTTGTGGAATGTGCACGACTTCATGATCAGGAAATCCAAGAGGCACACCGAAAGAGGAGTGAAAAAGTTGAGACTAAGTCAGCTGATAAACGTGATCAGAAGAACGGTCAAGGACAGCAAGGAAAGAATTGTGACAACCGAGGTAACTAGAAGAGACAGAAAACTGAAGAGAAGAATACCGGTGCGGTAGTTCCTGCACAGCCCGAAGTATTGAGAACTGAAGGGGATAATAAACGACCAATTAGAGGTCCTTGTTATGCTTGTGGAGAGATAGGCCACAGAGCAGCGGATTGCCCGCAACGAAATGGGGCACAAGGGGCTAGGCAGAATCAATAGCCGAGGCAGAACGGACAGGGTCAAGCTCGACCACAGCCAGTGCCTAATCAAGAGAGACAACAGTAGGGACAACAACAAGGGCAGCCTCAGGGTAGAGCCTATGATGTAGTTCCTAGGGATGCGAGAGCGCCGAGGAATTATCAGCTTGGTGATAGTAGGCCATGAATCTAAGTTGTTTTCGATGGAACTATTATGTTGAAGACTATGAAGATCAATCTTAAGCTGAAGATGGGATTTGTGGGATAGGTTACCTTTTTGTACTGTTTTGAGGATTTTTATTTCATTAGAGAGCAACAATGAAGTTCACCTTATTTGAGGCTTTGAGTGATAACCCTATCTTGTCTTTCGGTGGAAATGGGCTGATTAGACACGTTTGAAGTAGGAGTAGTACTAATCCTACTAACTTGAGAGGTTTAGAATAGTACTCTAAGTAGTTGATAACTCTTAAGTTTGATTTTCGTTACCTTTCTTCTATTTCTCTGATTTTTGGTTCTAAGTACTAGAACATAATTTTGTCTTTTTGTTTCTTTGTCCACCGCTGAGCGGGGTGTTGCTGACTCTCTGGGTGAGGATGATCAGTTTCTGTACCGCTAGAGGTAGGTGGTCAATTCATCTTAATAGCACCCAACCATTTTAAATGCATGTTTATAACTAATATGTATGTACTTTCTTGTATACAAGGCATGGCATGTGATTTATGGATAACAACAAACTTATGATATAAAGAAAGCATTGAGAAACTGATTTTAATTTGGAAACAATTTATGCTCGATCATATATCATGTTTATGAAATATTTCTCATGGATTGTGAACTATTGTGACTTCAATCTCGCTATCATGATTTATGTGGATGAAATGATGGTTATGTTGGAAAACTATATTTTACATGTGTAGATGAAATTGTGTTTGATGCATTGAAAACCTTTGCAAGAGACGAGAATCTGTTTTATCGAGTGTTTTCTCGATGTGGAACCCAGCTTTGAAAATGTGACAAAAAAAAGAATTTCTTTTTATGATCGCCTAAAGACGGTAGTGGCGTCTCACTACCGGGCTTAATAGGGTTCACGACGACATGGAGAATCGTGTATGCCTTAGGTGGACTGTTTGCCTGTGTTACTTCCACTTGGATTTTCTGCCCGAGTGATCTGTGTGTGTTGGCTGCCAGGGTTCCTCACCCTTACGAGGGTGGGTGAGTTGGTTTGCCAGGTTCCACAGACTTGGGTGCGTGGGTTGGCCTGCTAGGGTTCCTCACCATTACGAGGGTGGGTGAGTTGGCTTTCCATGGTCCCACACCCTATAGGTGAGCGAGTTGGCTTGTCATAGTTCCTCACCCTTACGAGGGTGGGTGAGTTGGCTTGTCATGGTTCCTCATCCTTAGGACTAGTTACACTTCTTGTATGTGGACTTCAAAAGAATTGAATTTTCGAAAGGGGATTTCTATAAAAAGGACTTTGGTTTTTAAAAGGGTTCCTCCAAAATAGTTTTCGAACTTTAACTTAAAAGACAAACAACCTATATATATACTACTATATATTATCACTAAAGTAAGCTTATAAAAGGTTGGAGACTTTCTACAAGGATGGTTGATCATACTTATCCGGATATGGTACACCATCTGAGACCTTTCTAGGAGTTCTTGTCTTTCAGGTGGCATGGGACGTCAGGGAGACAGGTGCATCTAGTGAAGTCTGGGAAGTCACGATTATTTCCTGGTAAACCATGTTTGTTGGGGGTGTTGAGTAACTAGTTTAGCTGAGGTTCGTATGCCTGCCCGATGGGTGTTAGACGCGAGGGAAGGTTGTTGGAGAACCTTCTCTGGATTAGTTAGGGGCCCTTGTCTATTCTGCAGTCATCAAATTGTGCGCACTGGGTATCTGATCTTGAAGTAACTCTGACTGGGGTAACCCGATCGTGTTCCTTGGCTATGCTAGCAGAAGTACACTACCATTGTTTGTATATGTATATGCAGGATTTTTTTTTATGTTTCAATCGACTATATAATATGCATTGCTTTTTAAATACTTTTGAACTGTTATCGGATTAATCGCTGCATGTGATGGTATTAGGATGGTTGATCTACCTACTGAGTTTCTCACCCAATTATTTTCGTGGTTTTTTACAGTTGACGTTTGAGGATCGAATTAAGATCCTTGGTGGTGCTGTAACGTGGGTACTTGGTGAGGGATTCCATATTTTGTGTTTGATGTGGGTTTCCCTCGTGTTAGTTAATGGATGCTTTACTACGTCTATTTATGCTTTTAAGGCTCGAGTTGTGAGCTTTATGATACTTTAGTTTGTATATGAATAATTTCTGCTACTTTATATGTTTCTCTTTATATATATGTATAACAAGAACAACAAATATAATTATATATCATATCACAAATATATCTATGTTAAGTGAAAGAATAAATATCATAGTTATTTGCAGGTGACTTAGAGGATGGAATAATTTTAGACAATGTTCTCTTGACAAGTCTCTCCTGGTCCCATAGTGTTGGGATTTCAGTTGAAAAAAAAATGGGTGGTAATTTTGTGCATGCTTTTAGCTTCCTTTGCTTCCGTTGTGTATATTATTATATGCACTATGTTTATCAGGTGTACTTAGGTTCAGTTTACAAAGGAGACTCTGCCAGATTTGAGTTTCTTTGTAAACTGATGGTAATGTCCCGTGTTTTGGGGTACGGGGCGTTACAACAATGCTCTGATACCATCTGTAACGCCTCGTACCCCAAAACACGGGACATTACCATCAGTCTACAAAGAAACTCAAATCCGGCAGAGTCTCCCCGGTAAACTGGACCTTTTGTCACCTGATAAGCACGTGCATACAAAAAAATATATATACACAGCGGAAGCAAATAAAACTAAGTGTATGCACAAGAATTTGCCACCCATAATTTTCATTCAAAATCCCAACAACATGGGACCAGGAGGCACCTGTTTACATAAATTCATCCATTCGAAAGTTACCCTATACACAAACCATTATGTTCCACTTTTCATTGATATTAAGTATACAGGTGATAACATATATATATATATATATATATATATATATATATATAAGTTTGGTTCTTTGTCATAAGATATATATATATAAAAGAAAATAGACTAGTAAAGTTTACAACTCATGGCTGAAAGTCTCTTAAAAGTAAAATCCATAATTTCAAATATCCACTTATGTGGTATAACAAATCAGAGAAACCTGCACAAAATGACCAAAGTCTTAGCTCCCTCTCCACAAGATAAACCATCACGTAGGATCCTATTCTGATCTTAGGATGCCAACTATAAAACCACGAGAATAATTGGGTGAGAAACTCAGTAGGTAGATCAACCATCCTAATACCATCACATGCGGCTATTAATCTGATAAATAGGTCCAAGCATTAGATAAACAATGCATATTATATATAGCTGATTTGAAAACATCAAAGGAAATCCTGCATATACATACAAACAATGGTAGTGTACTTCTGCTAGTATAGCCAAGGAACACGACCGGGTTACCCTAGTCAGAATTACTTCAAGATCAGATACCAAAGCGCCACTACAAAACAGAGGAGTATTTGCGACGACCATTAACCATCACCAAAAGCCAAATAGCCGTCACAAATACTCATTTGCTACGGTCAGCAGTTCGTCGCTGTAACTGCCGTAGCAAATACTATTTGCGACGAGTTATTTATGACGACAAATGGAACCATCGCTGTATCTTTTTTTATGCTCTTCAAAAGCATTTGCTACGGCCCAGCCATCACAAAAGGTCTATTTTTATTAAAAAAAATATGGTTTATTTGCTACGGCCCAGCCGTCACAAATAGACCTTTTTTTTTTACCCTGTCTTTTGTTTACTTTCTTTCCAGGCTCTTTGCCTTTTACATATTAACATGTTCAAAGAATTTTCCACACATTCCATCTTCATCCAAGCAAATATCATTTTCCATTCATATATTCAACCATTCAAACTCAAAAACTATCATCCATTTCATATAATCCATGCATGCACATTCACAATTTCATATCCATTTCAAGATCGAGCTTCACAATTTCAAAACCTACTTATAAGTTTTTCTAAAAGAGTTCAATAGTTTTACTTACAACTTCCCGACAAAATTCGACCCAAAATGAGCTCCTAACTTCGATCATGACTTGTGCTTCAATCCAAAATGAGCTTTCCAAGCATGCTCTTCCTTTTCATCCAAACTATGCCTCACAACAAATGACCAAAAAGAAAAGAGGTATAGAGTATTAGAGATGTGTATAATACAAAAGTTGAAGGAGATTACTAATTAACATTGAAAAGGTTACAAAGTAACACAAGGATACCTCCTCTAACATTTTATAAACTTAAGGAAGGAGCTCATACAAATGAATACTCAACATATTCTAGCAGCAGTAGAAAATTGTCTATCCACACACATTAAGACCCTCTTGGGTATTCAAAGAAAGATACCAATGTTACCTATATATTTCACACATTAAGACCCTCTTGGTGTAACAGAAAATAACAAGTTGTAAGAATATAAATAATTGCATATTGTCTATCCACAAAAATGACAACCAAAAAGTCATTTTCAACTATAATTATGCATCATCCGAGGTTAGAACTATAATTAGCTCCATCTGAGTCTGTAATTATGCACATAAATATGCGGTTAGAACAAAATAACATACCCAACTAAATAAGAGATAATAAATATCTTAAAATATAATATTTACCATTAATTGTCCTGCCAGCTCATCCGATCAACGATGAGTCCTCTCTAAGTAAATTAAGCATCATAGAAAATGTCTTATTGCTCCATCCACCAAGACATTTTAATTTCCAAAATCTAATAAGGAAAGACAACATCGTCGTCTTCTCACATCCAAGATACAACTCTTTTTTTGAATCCTCTAATAAATTTTTAAATTGTGCAGCAACACGATCAGTTTGACTATCCTGAATTGTCTCATCCGCCACACTATCTATGCTTTCATTTACACCTAATGGAGATCTAGTAACATACCATTTATGTCATCACCATTATGAGTATTACGAATACCATCATCAATTATACTCTCAACTCTTGTTTCTAGTGTTGATGTTGGTTCTTTGTTCTCTCCGTGATGAAACCATGTCATATAACTACTCAACATCCCGTCACAGACTAAGTGTTCGTATATAGTGTTGTTGTCTCTAAAATCAAAGTTCTTACAATGGATGCAAGGACACTTCAAATTTCCTTCATCATTTTTATACCCATGTTCAGTAGCGTACTCTATGAAAGCCTTCACCCCATCATCATACACTCGAGAATTCTTATCGTTATAACCCAACTCTTATCCATTATCTTCTAATGCCTTAAAAGAAGTGAGGAAAAATAAGTTTAGAATCCTAACCGAAACAAACAAAATGTATAGCTTATGCATTAGTTATTAACTTTAAAATTATAACAAATCATACCGAAATTAAAAAGTTAACTATATATATAGACTAGTTGTATTAGTGCATTTGGGTCATTCGTGGCTTAATCAATTGTTAATATGTGAAAGTGATTCAAATCTTAGGTCCCAAACAAATCCAAGCATGCTTTAATTGAGGTTTTGATAATCTTATGTTTAATGATTCAAATACGTAAAAGAATAAGAAGATGCATGGAGATGAGAGGGACAAGAGATATATAATTCAAAACTATCATACCCCCACAAATTTCATGTTCTGGACTACTAATCTATCCATGGAGATGAGAGGGACAAGAGATATATGATAGGTATAACCATCATTGTAGAAATTTGGTGAGGGTACAAATTTGACAAGTTACATTTCAGCAACTAAAAACCCATTCAACAAAAAAATATGTTGAATTGTCCTTTTCTCAGACCATTTCAGACGGTTCATTCAGCAGCTACCAAAGAAAAACATACATGCTGAGATGCTGAAATGGGCTATTTCATAAAAGATTTCAGCCACTCAGCTGACATTTCAAAAAAAAAGAAAAAACAAACACCCCCTAAACTTGTTAGGTTGGCTAGCAGATTCAATCACGCAAGTTACATCTAAATTTATAATTTCACTTCAAAATTTAAACATTTAATTTTTTTTTTAAAATCAGCTCCATGTTAGATAACAGGTAACATAAAATCGAAGCAGCAAAGAACATATGTTTTTCCTGCAAGTAATTTTCACTTGTCCAAATGAAATAAAGAGCTTTGTATTTTTTTTTGACAAAAAAAAGTGTCAAAGACAAGTTTTGATTCATTCAAGGAGAAGCAGCAATTCAACAGTTGTAATAAATTTCTGGAGCACAATTGCATATATATTCAGTAAGATAATTAAAGTGAAACATAAAATTATCATTTTTGTTAGAACATAACATATGATAAGTAATCACACCAGTGTATGAGAGGGCAGTCAGATATCTTCCTCCATAAAAATTTAAAGACTGCAGTCTTGAGTCTACATATACACTTCCAATAACATAACTAAAACCTAAAATCTCCAAAAACCTCAGACAAAGTAAGCTCAAATTTGTTAATGGAAACAGATATGAATATAAACAGTTCGAGATAATGTGCAACATTATTCATCAGAAGCTGCAAAATAATGTAAACTCTCATCGATTCGGTAATCAGATCTGTGCATTCCATATTACCGTTCTCATTAAAAAAAAAAGCACATCAAACTGAGCTGAAATTCGTAAATGAAACCATAAACAAATATGAAACAGTTCGACAAAATGTGCAACAAATTTATCAGAATTATCAAAGCACCAGTAAACAGATCCATGAATTAACTAAAATCATTTTTACTAAAATGCACCTCAAATCTGAATGTAAAATTCACTAAGAATTTAAAAACTATAAAACCTAAACATTCAACCACAAATATAACGATAATGCTCTTAAATAGCATCATTGTTCACTAAATTTCAACCAAAAACAAAGAGAAGAAACAGATCGATCAAAGAATCAAGAACAACATCAAATCGACGATTAAAAATGCGAGGCTTAAGTTGAAAAGTACCCGAAATTAAAGATTGAAGAAGCTGCATTCAGGATCTGGAGTTGTAGATAGATGGACCTAAAGCATAAGAAATTGAAGCCCTAATCAAACGCACATCAAGGGAGAGAACGAGAGAGAGAAAGAGAGAGGGAGAGAACCAAAGAGAGAGATCAAAGCCTTACCTGCAGATCCAGAGCTCTCTTCCTCACGATAGATCGAGAACGGCACAGAGAGGGTGAGACCGAGAGAAAGAGAGGGGTAGAGAACCAGAAAGAGAGAGGGAGAGAACCAGATAGAGGGGGTGAGACCGAGAGAGAGAGAAAGGGAGAGAACCAGAGAGAGAGAGGGTGAGACCGAGAGAGAGGGAGAGAACCAGAGAGAGAGGGTGAGACCGACAGAGAGAGGGAGAGAACCAGAGACCGAGAACGGCAGAGGGGTTTTTTTTTCTTCTTCAGAGATCCACTTTTAAGGCTTTTAGGACGGACCCAGCCGTAGCTAGCGCTGAAAATATTTGGGCGCAATTTTTTGCCCCGCGCGCGGTAAAATATTTCCCCAGTTACCACGGCCAAACTACTACACTCTGTAGCATTTGAGCACTCATTTCCTACGGACTACCAGTCGTTACTATAGGCCTCTCGATCCAAAAGAAAAATGCAATAGGTGAAACCTTATTTGCGACGCCATAGGGCGTAGCAAAAGAGTCAAAATCCATAGCAAATAACAGGCTTTTGCTACGGCAGTTATAAAGCCGTAGCAAATGACCCTGTATTTGCTACGATTTCCATATGCCGTCACAAATACCTGTAGCAAAAGCCTATTATTTTTGTAGTGCGCGCACAATTTGACAACTGCAGACTAGATAAGAGCCCCCAACTAATCCAAAGAAGGTTCCCCGACAACCCTCCCTCACGTCTAACACCCATCGGGTAGGCATGCGAACCTCAGCTAAACTAGTTACTCAACACCACCAACAAACATGGTTTACCAAGAAAGACAAAAACTCCTAGAAAGGTCTCAGATGGTGTACCACATCCGGATAAGCATGATCCACCATCCTTGTAGAAAGTCCCCAACCTTTCACAAGCTTACCTTAGTGATAATATATAGTAGTATATATAAGTTGTGTGTCTTTTAAGTTAAAGTTCGAAAAACTATTTTGAAGGATCTTTTTGAAAACCAATGTCCTTTTTATAGAAATCCCTTTTTGAAAATCTATCTCTTTTGAAATCCACATACAACAAGTGTAACTGGTCCTAAGGATGAGGAACCATGGCAAGCTAACTCACCCACCCTCGTAAGAGTGAGGAACCATGACAAGCCAACTTGCTCACCTATAGGGTGCGGAACCATGGCAAGCCAACTCACCCACCCTCATAAGGGTGAGGAACCATGGCAGGCCAACTCACGCACCCAAGTCTGTGGGACCTAGCAAACCAACTTACCCACCCGCATAAGGGTGAGGAACCATGGCAGCCAACACACAGATCACTCGGGTGGGAAATCCGAGTGGAAGTAACACATGCCCCAGTCCACCTAAGGCATACACGGTTCTCTGTATCGTCGTGAACCCTATCAAACCCGGTACTGAGACGCCACTACCGTCTTTAGGCGATCACAGAAAGAAATTCTTTTTTGTAACATTTTCAAAGATGGGTTTCACATCGAGAAAACACTCGATAAAACAGATTCTCGTCTCTTTCAAAGGTTTTCAATATATTAAACACAATTTCATCTACATATGTAAAACATGGTTTTTCCAAACATAACTATCATTTCATCCACATAAATCATGATAGTAAGATTTGAAGTCACGATAGTTATCAATCCATGAGAAACATTTCATAAAACATGATATATGATCAAGCATGCATTGTTTCCAAATTAAAATCAGTTTCTCAATGCTTTCTTCATATCATAAGTTTGTTGTTATCCATAAATCACAAGCCATGCCTTATATACAAAGAAAGTACATAAATATTAGTCTGAAACATGCATTTATAATGGTTGGGTGCTATTAATATGAATTGACCACCTACCTCTAGCGATACAGAAACTGATCTTCCTCACCCAGAGAGTCACCAACACCCAGCTCAGCGGCTGGAGATAAAAAACAAAACAGACAAAATTAGGTTCTAGTACTTAGAACCAAAAATCAGATAAATAGAAGAAAAGTAATGAAAATCAAACTTAAGAATTATCAACTACATAGAGTACTACTCTAAACCTTTCAAGTAGGGGTGTCAATTGGTACCCAAAAACCCGGAACCGAACCGGTACCGGAACCGGTTTTTGCGGTTCCGGGACCTCACTTTGTGGATCCGATAAATTTCGGATCCATTTCGGATCTACCCGTTTTGGATCCGAAATTTTTCGGATCCATTTCGGATCCACCCATCGGGTACCCGCGGGTACCCGGTTCCGTATAAATTCTATAATTTTATAATTTAATTTACTATTATATAACAATTTTTTAATTTTTTTAACTTTTTTTTAATTAAAAAAAAGAAACCAATGACTATTATTTAACAAATTTTATAATAAAATAAATTTTATAATTGAATAGAATACGAAAATACAAAATACAAATAGGTTTTGTGTGAAAAAAATAAAAAATAATAACTTAAAACGGGTATCGGGTACCCGCGGATCCTAGCGGTACCGGATCCGGAACCACCAAATGAGGTTCCGGAACCGGAACCGAAAGGATCCGGAACCGCTTCATATTAACGGGACCGGATCTGGAACCTTTAGGTTCCGATCCGGAACCGACCCGTTGACACCCCTACTCTCAAGTTAGTAGAGTTAGTACTACTCCCATATCAAAAGTCTCTAATCAGCCCATTTTCACCGAAAGACAAGATAAGATTATCACTTAAAGCCTCAAATAAGGTGAACTTCATTGTTGCTCTATAATGAAATAAAAATCTTCAAAACAATACAAAAATAAATAACCCAGCCCGTAAATCCCATCTTCAGCTTAAGATTGATCTTCATAGTCTTCAACATGATAGTTACATCTAAAATAACTTAGATTCATGGCCCACTATCACCAAGTTGAATTACATATGAATCTCCAAAATTTCATACACCAACATCATCAAATTTCTAGACCCAAACTCAAGGTTCCATTGAAATCATCAAAATCCCCAAACAAGGTGTAATTACCCACCAAGCATGAGCATATAACAATTCTAGAGCATGAATCATTTTCAAGCTCTTTGCTCATTATAACCATAAGCTTAAGAAATCACACTTAAAACTAAGCAAGGATAATCTCATCTTTAAACATCATAACAACCCTAAAAAGGCAAGAACTAATAACACCCATGGTAAGCATATAATCTTTCGCCCTACACCATTCTAATTTAACTCCAAACAAGGTACTTTTACACTCTAACTATAAGCATAAATCAATTCTAAAACATGAATAATTCTAAACTCTTTACTCATTATAGCAACAAGTTCAAGGAACCATCATTTAAAACTAAAGATAGATAAGGTCATCTTTAAGCATCAATAACAACCTCAAAATGCCTAAAACAGTCCATGAGGTCTCCTTTAAGTTCTAGAATTTATCAAACCTCATTTTAATGTGAAACTAGAGAAAAATCAGCTCATCAAGTTGTTAATGGCTTCTCATCAACTAAAATCATGATTTATCACAATCTCATGAATCCCTAATAAGATAGATTTTACCATCTAATTTATTCACCTTGAACATCAAATTTTTCTATCATCATCCACAACTATATAAGGATTAATCACCATAACCTCATAAAGTTTAAGTTGTAATACCCCAAGAAATTCTATAGTGTGGATTCCATATTTAACCATCATAATTTAGTATAGAAGTATGCCCATTTGGGTGGTATTGATTTCATAAATAAATTTCTTATATGTATAGTAATTTTCATGGAAACTCATAATGAGCTTCAAGAGAGTTATCTCTTAAAAAAAATTTAATTAATTAATTAATAAAATATTAATAATAATATTTTATTATTATAAAATGTAGGCTGCTGCTACAGTAGCCGCCATACACTGTAGCAGCCCACTAAAAGGAATAAAAAAAAATTTATATTAAAAATTAAATATTAAAATAATAATAATAATAATAAAATCTCAAAATTTTCCTATATAAACCTCCCCTTATTTCCTTCTTCAAAACACAAAATCTCATCTTTTATTTTATGTTTACACCCCTATTACACCTCTAATTACTCTCCCCAATATACATATTTTTCTTTATTCTCCATAACATACCTCTTCATCTACATCCTCTCTCATTAAATCTATAATAGTTACTAGTATTATCATCAAAATCATTGAGAAATCGAGGATTTATATCATCGATCATCACATCCGGAAATAATAAATCAAGTAGGTGAAAAGATTTTGGCATCAAATTAAGGTAGGTGGGATCCCTACTATAAACAAAATCTAATTTCATGTTTTTGTTATGAAATTGCATATGAAATGTATTTATCTTGCATGGTTACATTTATTTATTTAATGCAAGGATTGAGGTTTTATTCATAAGAAAAATGAATTAATGGAAGTTTATTAATAACTTGTTATCTAGATTAAAAACAAATCTAGATGGTATCGGTAATGGAAGACCCCCATAACACCTGCAGGTACCGTTGAGTTCCGACTTGAGGAGACGGTGGAAACTGATGTAATGGACCTAAAATAATGGTTAATTATTTAAAACGAAAAATCTCTTTTTGATGCATTAATATGATAATTTTTGTATATTTCAAATCTAGTAATTTTGGATAGTTTACACCTACTGAGTTTAACTCACCCCTAAATTCCCCCCACAGGTTACGTTGAGGGTAAAGAATTCAAAGATGTACAGATTAAGAAGCAGATAGCTTGTGTTATCAAATTTGTATAAATATAGCTGATGAATTAAACTACTATTCTATCACTTGGGATAAGAGTTATTTGTATTAATTCTTATTGTTTTAACATTCATATAAACTTAGATGTTAAGTTTTAAATTGTATAATTTATGTATTAATTTATAGTTAATTATCGTCATGAATAATTGAATTAATTAGGTTTTATACGAAATTGTATAATTCCCGTAATTCATACTATCAGATTTACAAAACGGTGTTTTTGGACATGTTCCGGTCAAAATTGAGCCGAGTCTATTTCTGATAAAATTATAGATCTCGATTTTTTCTTTTCAAAAAAGTATTATACCATGTATTTCTAATTTCGAGTTGGAGAATAATTTCTCTTCAAAGTTACTGATTTTACGAATATTGTTAAAAAACTGAAATTATATTTTTTGAGTTTTTACACATCCATATCAGTATTTCGGACGCATATTTGGGCCCTGTATGATCGGAATTGGCCTCTAGACATTTCTGGTTAAGTTGTAGATCTATGAATCTAGTTTCTATAATAAATTTATTTATAAAATTTAGATTTACGGTTAAATAGATACGTCCATTTTACTCAACTGTGTGCAGTTAAAACAGAAATTGTATTCAAATATTAAATTTTTATTTTTCTTTGATTTGGAATGTTTTTGACGAGTCAATGAGCGTTGACCTAAATATTGGTTAATTTGGCTTGACTTTGACTTAGTTAGAGACTTAAGTTGACCTTTAATTGGACTTGGTTGACTTGGACCTTACTTTAAGATAACAAATGTTGACTAAAGTAGACCATTAACAAAATGTTTTTAAATTCATTGTCTTTCAAAGGTAAAGTATATGAGTTTTATTCAATATTTTTACTTACACTTTTATTACATTAATCACGCCTTGGTTTTCGAACTCGGCGAATCGGGTCAGATTTAGAGTACCGAAAATCGGGGTGTGACATAAGTCTTCATTTGCATGCATTAAAAATAGAGGAAGTAAGATCATAAAAACCACAAACTTAAATCAAATCTTCAATCTAACCACCCAAAATTTCTAACTCATCATATATTTTCGTTTTTCTTTAAAAAAACCCAATTTACATCATCAAAATCACAAGACCTAAAGCATTAGGGTGCTGATTTCTCACTTTAACCTCAAAATATTAGCCCATCTCATCACCTCTTCCACCATTGAGCTCTAAATCACTAAGATCTACACTAACAAGCATGTGGAACAAAAACCTTAGGTTATTTACCTAGAAAATTAGCTGAAATTAAGGAGTTATTTGGGTCAGAAATCTTACCCAAAGAGGAAGAAAATGAGGGGGAAGAAAGGGGATGAGGTCCCTTTCTTTTCCTTCCTTCTTTTCCTTCTTCTTCCTTCTTCTTCTTCCTCTCCTTCTCCTCACGTTTTTCTGCTGCTGCATTTTTTTTCTCTCTAACTCTCTACGTCTCTCTCATGGTCGTTTCTCTTATGGCCGTCTCTCTCTCTTTCTCTTCCTTTCTTTCCTTTCTTCTCTTTCTTTTTTTTCTTCTTTCTTCTTTTTTTCTTTCTTTCTTTCTCTCCACCATCTCTCACTAGCTCTCACTCTCTACTGATCTGAGAGGTCTCTCTCTTTCCTTTAGTTAGCTCCATACGGTGGATTTGAAGATAAAATCAAAATGAACTTTGTAAAAGATACTTACAAGAGGAATACTTTGCTACATAACACACACACTAAATTGTGTACACCAGGAGATAAATTTTAAAGGATATTTTTTAGTATATCACACACATATATAGTATGTGTATACACATTTAAATAAAGCACAATTGGTCAAAATCGTGGTTTACATTCGGTATTAGTCAAAATTACGTTTCGAGCCTCGGTTCGGGTAGTCTAAATTCAATAATTTTTTGAGATCTATCCATTCATATGGGTAGAAGCTTCAAATAACTCTCCGATCAAAATCTCATTATTTAATTCTAGACCTAATTATTTTAACACTAACCTTAATTATTTTAATAATTAATTAGTTTTAAGGTCAAAGCGTTGGACTAGACTCGACTTGACATTGATCGGTCAACTAAATTATTTTGGGTCATCACAGATTAAGAGACTTTCATTGGATTGGAGGAACCTAAACCCTCACCAAAGGAATATTTAGGTTTTTGGGGCTCCATTAATGGTGAACTTTGCTTCAACTCATCTTCCTTCATCAATGGTGTTCCTTCTTGAACTTCTTCATTCTTCATAGAGTTTCTTGTAACACCCCACTTTTCAAATCTTATAATCCAACTCAAATCATTAACCTTGAAAAGAAGAGTATTAGAAGGATACGTAATTATAGGCATTATAAGAACAAAAATTGGTAATTCTTTTTCTCTATTCTATAAAATCCAACCATAATAGGTCAACAAAATTAACTCAAAAGAGTAGTTAAAAGTTAATTCATGGTTAATTAATTTTGACTAAAGCAAATCAAAAGATTTATGCAAATTAGTAGGTGTTTTAGACATATAGTAATCTGTCCAGAATCTGCATCAGGTCTGTTATATTGTACATAAATAATTCATCTTAAATAATTTTTAAGTCATTCAAAAACTAAACGAAAATAGACAAACAATCTCAAATATCACAAAAGAAAGTTTTTCAATTTGGAAAACATAACATACTGTAAAATTAACTGTAACGGAGTCCATCTGCACTGACAGCAGAAATTCAATAACGTGATATGATGTTTTACCCAATTAAAACCAGACCATAAGTAATCCAAAAAATATGAAATTTTAGGAGAAAATAACAGAGTTTATTATGAAAATAATTCAACTGACGGAACATCGTTTCGATCTCAGAATTAAGAGAAAAATTCAAACATCGCAGTACTATCAGATTTTGAGTTCAAAACCAAACTTGAAATGTTACAATTCCAACATATAAAACCATTCTCCAAACCAAAATAAAACTTAAAGCATCCCATAATCCCTGTGATATAATACATAAAGTAGTGTGATCAAACAAATTAAGCACACCTACAAATTATGCTAGAAAGTAAGTCCTTCCACGATCGTCAAATTCACGATCTACGCTCCAACACCCTCCTCGAACTCTGTGGGGGGAAAATTATCGGGGTGAGCAAGCTCAGTAGGAAACTAACCAAAAATAATAGATTCAAACATGTATGAATGAGGAAACACATTTAAAAATGCAACAACACATATGCAACAGCAGAAACCACGATTTTCAGTTAAAAGCGTTGCTGAAAACTCTGCAGTGTGACTAAAATGTCACAAAACCATTGCTGTTTGTGTTTTCCAGGGCCTTTTAGCCACGTTTTTATTTATGTACGAACTGTCACAAATATCAGATTAATGTTTTTAATTAATCTTACCAGTCAGGGCTTGTTCCGGTGAGCCAACCACGATTATCAAGAATCGTCTTCCGCGGGAACCACATTTTCGTGGAAAGCCATTAGGGCTTACTGACCATTGATTTTATTAAATCATCTCACTTTCATATTCACCACATTTTATCTTGCATTAGATCTCAAATCACCACACTATTCCATCATAAAATACAATTTTAAATAGATTTCATGATCTAATAAACAAATATGATAGATTTTCTTACCTACATGATTTGTTCAAAAACAATATAATCAAGAACATAGGTTTTATACTAGGGTTTCGATCCCTACCTTGATTTGCTTCCAATACTAGTATGAAAACTCCTCTTTTGATGTTGAAAAATACCTCTTCTTCAAATTGAAAATCTCCTCTTTTGATGTTGAAAAAATACCTCTTCTAGTTGAAACACCCTTCTTTTTGTATAGGTTTAATGGTGGAAAAATAAGGTTTAAAGTTTGAAGAAGTAAATAAGCTTGATGTTGAATGGTTTAGAAGATGGAATAAAAATGGAGAAAACTTCTTTAAGGTACTCATTTTCATTTGGTTTAAGCCTCCTTATATAGGCTTCCAAAAGGTTTTCAATTATGATGGTGGAAAATGGTAGTGGAACCATTATTATTTAGTGGTGGTGGTGCATCCATTATTAGCTAGTGGTGGTGAGTTGTAATGGTAGTGTATGCATTATTAGCTAGAGGTGATGGTGCATCCATCATTAGCTAGTGGTGGTGAGTTGTAATGGTAGTGTATGCATTATTAGCTAGAGGTGATGGTGCATCCATCATTAGCTAGTGGTGGTGAGTTGTAATGGTAGTGTATGCATTATTAGCTAGAGGTGATGGTGCATCCATCATTAGCTAGTGGTGGTGAGTTGTAATGGTAGTGTATGCATTATTAGCTAGAGGTGATGGTGCATCCATCATTAGCTAGTGGTGGTGAGTTGTAATGGTAGTGTATGCATTATTAGCTAGAGGTGATGGTGCATCCATCATTAGCTAGTGGTGGTGAGTTGTAATGGTAGTGTATGCATTATTAGCTAGTGGTTGTGATATATGTTTAATAACAAAAACTAATTTTTATAGATAAGATTTTGTGTACAAAGACTTTGATGTAACTTATGCCCCTTGTTTAATGATATGAAGACATGTATCAATCAAAATGATCTTCTGGTCTAAATCAAAAGTTTTGAGTGAACAAACATTATTCCTTAATGTTAGTCTGCAACTAACTATATGTACACGGTTTACTTTAATGACCATAACTAACAGATCGTAAGTCCAAATATTACAAGCCATACCATTCTGAAAACTAGATTCAAAGAGCTACAACTTCATTAGAAATAGCCCAAGCTCAATTCTGAGCATAAGATGTCCAAAAATGGGTCCAAAGTATACTGACAGATATAAATACGAATTTTAGAAATAATACATAACATGTTGGGTTGTTTTAACCCAAAGAAAATAAAAATGGGCCTAGCCCACTTAATTATTGATTCAAGTTCATGCTCAAGTCCATCACACAAATATTGGGTTAGACCATCTAATCTCATAGACTCATGCCCAAGTCCATAGAAAATATTGGGTTACTACACTTAATTATGTTAAGGGTAGATCTCTTCGATCGTTGTCTAATGGTTTAAGAGAGGTTTTAAACAGAGAAAGTGGTTGGAGAGAGAAAGTGGTTGGAGAGAGAAATTAGTTTTTTAGAGAAATAGAAAAGGTATTGGATAGAGAAAGGGGGTTAGAGGTGGTAGTTTAATTTACACCCACACCACCCCCTAGTAAAAAGAAAAAAATATTGGAGGGGTGATTTTTGGTTAAAAACCGATATAACTTGTCTATTCCTAACATTTTAGAGAACTCCTTTAACAACCCCCTAGATTAATTACTGTTTACACTTAATTACTGTTTACGATCTGCTCCCACTAAAACATTCATAAAATTATCAGGTACAACCACTTCAGTATCTAAATCCACTCTCCGTATGTATATACGATTTGGATAAGAGCATCTTCAATGCTAATGTGAATGTGGTAAAATAAGACTGCCACGTAGGATAAATAGACATTCTCTTTATAAAACCTTCTCCAATGCTAATGTGAAGAAATGATGTGATGATGATGTGGCGGTAGTTATTCTAGACATTGTGTAGTAGAATGTCTATTTCTAGACAATCATCTTCACAATGTCTTACAGTCCACATCATCAATTTTTTTTTTCTCCAAAACTTTTTGTTACTTTTTAAACAAAATAAGTTTGACTCATTCAAAAATTAAGTGCTACATAAGTTAAAAAGTCATCCCAAGACATTTGCATTGGAGATGCATTTTTTTTAATAATGTCTATTGTGAAGATTAGAGGGCGTTTGGCAACCAGAAGCAGAAGTGCTTCTGCTTCTAAAAAAAACAAAAGTACTTTTGAGAAGTAAAAAATAAGGAGAAGTTTGTATGGTAAACTGTTGACTTATAAGTCTAAAAATATGATGATTTATTAGTTGTTACACGGTACTCGAGGAGAAGCAACTTCTAAGAAGTAGAAAAGCAAAAAAAAATCTGCGTGAAAAGAAACAAATTCATTTCTCTTTCCTCTCTCTCTATCTATTAGCTTGTTTCTCTCTCTCTCTCTCTATCTCTCTATGTGGGTCAGTTGAGGTCCCAGGAACGGATCAGAAATTGATGATGATGATAAGGAGGAGAGTAATCTCTCTATGATCGTCGTGGTTGAGTTCTTTCTTGAAGTTCTTAGGGTTTGCAAGGAAACCTCGGTGAAGGAGTGCATGAGGGATCATTTTCACTTTCTATGTTTCGTCAAGAATTCGACGAGAGTAAAGAGAGATTGTGGGCTTGTAATACGGAGTAGGGGTAGGTGGGGGAAATGTGGTTAATTTTTATCTAAGATCTGTTACTGATTTCGTTGAGTTCATTTTTGATCTGATCATTTACCAAGGTTTATTTGGATTTCGATTTGGCCGTTGGATTTCAGTTTCTGGAAAAAAATGCAGCAAGATCAGCGAAAGAAGGTTGAGATTCATGGATCTTTTTTTATTTCTCTTTATTTTGCTTTAGAATTTATTATTATTTTCTAGCAGTACTTGTATCTTTAACTTTCAAGGAGGAAGAGATATATTCGCTTTTGATTTTTAAGATCCCGAAATTCTGTGTTTTTTCTCTCTATAAACTTGGATTTTTTGACGAACTGAGCTGTTTTGATAGCTCAGAAGATTTGTATGGCTGAGACTGAATGTGATTTCATACTGGTTAGGAACAATGATTTGTTGCAAGAGATGAAGGCTTAGAATTATATTTTCTGTTTTTAAGGGAAGATTCATGTTTTGTTTGTTTCTGTAACAATTACTATTTCAAGAGATTATTATCCCACGAAATAAACAACTATGCCTACTTTTGGGAATCTTAGATTCGTTATTTGAGGCTTCACTGTTATGCATGTCCATTAGTGTCTCTCTGGAGAACCTGGTTCTGATTCCTAATGTGATAATTTTTTCCACTCCCATTTGCTAAATTGCTTTTTAAATAGTTTTCTTTGGATGGGATACTGTTTACATGGATCTGTTCTGTGTTTCATTTTATTTATATCCGAAATCTGCTTCCTTTCCCCTTCCGTTAAAGCAGTTATTCGAAAATTGGATATTATCTATTGTTAGTATTTGATAATTATTCATCATTTTCGGAAGTATTTTATGTGGATCAACAGGAAATATAGTTATCTCAGGCCGTCTTAAATGCATTAGTTGGTATCTATGTTCTTATCTGATACTAAAAATCTGTACTTAACAGGAAAAGGAATTTTGTCCGTGTAATTATTACAGTTATCATGTACAGTATTACCCTCTTTTATGTGATGAATTTATGTGCTATTTCCAATTTTCCATCATAGACTTACTGGACATTAAAGTTTTGCTTCTGTTATTGACTTGTTCTTCTTTACCAACTTTTCGAAAGTATGGATGTAATTAATTATTGTTACTAGTTGCACCTGAGAAAGAAAACCCAATGTCTGGAAATGATTTATGTCGGATTGTTACCGACCAAATTCTTTGGTGTTTATTTATATTCCGTTTTGAATATGTGTTGGCATTTGTGGAGTTTGCAATTGGATCCAAAACCTTAACCTTGTGACTCTGTTTTTCCCCAGCTGTTTATGTCTATCAGTTCTAAACATTATTCATGTTTTTGGATAGATTACTTGCAGTAATTAAGATCATCACCTGATATCTTGTAATCATGAAATCTGAAGCAGTTTCTCTACTTCTGCAGAATCCCACAGAGATGGACTTCTTTACCGAGTATGGAGATGCCAATAGATACAAAATCCAAGAGGTTGTAGGTAAAGGAAGCTATGGTGTTGTATGTTCAGCCATTGATACACATACTGGAGAAAAGGTGGCGATAAAGAAAATACACGATATTTTCGAACACATATCTGATGCTGCTAGAATACTTCGTGAGATAAAGCTTCTCAGGCTTCTAAGGCATCCTGACATTGTTGAAATCAAACACATCATGTTGCCACCTTCGAGAAGAGATTTTAAAGATATTTATGTTGTTTTTGAGCTCATGGAGTCGGATCTGCACCAAGTCATTAAAGCTAATGATGACTTGACACGGGAACATTATCAGTTTTTCCTTTACCAGCTGTTACGCGCATTGAAATATATCCATACAGGTATTGTTACTTTTCTTTTTGCTTATTTACCATTTGAAAAAAATCAGCAACATAGATTTGTCAGTTCTGGGTGAGTGTTATGGTTTCATATTGTACTATGGAGTATGGAAATATGATGGATCAATCCTTCTTTATGTCCTGGAATGGTTTCCTCTCTGCTACATTTCTTGCGGTGGGGGGATTGAACCCTGTGCAACTTACTGGTCTTCATACCTTGATGTAAATTTTTATTTTCCATCTGGTATTGAGATTCAGAATATTGTTTGACCTGGGCTTAATATACATGTTATGCACATCCATGTTCATGGAATATTATTTGATGATCCTAATGCAGTTTGTTATGTGTCAACATAACATCCATCTCAGGTTCCCGAAACTAATACGCTACCATGTAACATTCCAATTCTTCTAACGGTTCTTGTTCTTTTTGCGCAAATCAATTGTATGGAGTATGGAAAACTTTATATAGTGGGGTGGTACCTGCTATATACCATGATAGGAGTCCTTGTAACTCCCTAGGAATGAATTTATATTGTAATTTGTAACAAGACTGGCAAATAGCTA
Source organism: Macleaya cordata (assembly GCA_002174775.1). Classification (NCBI taxonomy): domain Eukaryota; kingdom Viridiplantae; phylum Streptophyta; class Magnoliopsida; order Ranunculales; family Papaveraceae; genus Macleaya; species Macleaya cordata. Next base: position 47,821 of record MVGT01002903.1, read on the forward strand.
ATCCTTGAGATTTCTCGTACTCATAAGTCGTAACTCACATGTGATTCAGGACTGTTTTTACTCAAGAAATTGAATGCCAGGTTCGAATTAAGAATTAAGTTGTATAGGAAATCACAGATTAGCATGCTGAAATCCCAACCACACATTATGGAACGTCTTGCTGATTATAAGATATTATGACCAACATTTTCCCACATTATTTAGCCCTCGTATCTAAAATCAGTCAGGACAATGAGTTATTATCACTCTGCTAACCTAGGGTTCAGATCACAATCAAAGAGTAACTAGCTCCTAAGATTAGCTGCCAAGGTAAAAAGGCATAGGTTAATAAATATGTGGTTGCTGAAATTTAATAAACATAAGAGAATTCAGGTATAGTAATGAGTTGGAAATTGAAGGTTACATTTACAAGCAGAACAATTTAAGCAAAGTAAATGCACCTTTGAAAGGGAGAAAGTAGAGATAAAATCTGGATTCACACCAAGTTCCCATCACAGGCAAAATAAGGACCAAAAGTCTTTGCTGGAAACTTTTTAATTAACATTCTTCAATGCCTTCGCTAAAGGCTTACTTTATACCGCTGACATCTCTCCGAAGAGTGAATGAACAATCACCAAAAAAAAAACCCCTGGCCACATAACTACCAAAATAAGACTTCTTAAGAAAAACCTAAATAAAGACTTACTGAAATAAGAAACTAATAAAAATCCCGTCAAGATTCCTGCGAAATATAAGTTTTACTACCAAAATAAGTCAAACTAACAATTAAAACACCTTTTCATAAAAAAAAAAAACAACTAAAACACCTTCAAAATGATATTCTTGCTAACATTTTAGGAATAAATCCACCACACAAGACAACTCATTCAGCCACATAATACAACTCATAGAATCCACCACGTAAGACCACTCACTCGATGACATAAGACCAATCATAGAATTGATCTTCATTATTTTTCTTCAAAAAATTGCAGTAAAAGGTGTATCCAATTAGTTGTGTAGCTATAACTCTGTGGTTTCTTCCTCACCTATGCTATCAAAGGACTTCATTAATTGTGTAACTATAACTCTGCTTTCTTTCCTCACCTATGCTATCAATTTTTAGAATATAATACGTGGTATTTACGCTGGGTACTTAAGTGGTTTCTTTGTTATGTCTTTGGGACTCTGAAGAACGTAATGTATAGTCGTCTATCTGATACTTGAGCTATTTGTGTGCAGCAAATGTGTACCATAGAGATTTGAAACCGAAAAATATATTGGCAAACGCAAATTGCAAACTTAAAATTTGTGACTTCGGATTAGCTAGAGTTGCATTCAACGACACTCCTACAACTATATTTTGGACGGTATGGCAGAAAAATATTGGTATTTTATTATGTTTGATCAGTCTCTCAAAATTTCTGTTTTTTTTTTATTTTCCACATATTGTTTAGCGCATAATGTGCAGTAAATGTGCTCTTTGTCACTCATTCAGAACCACTAAATTTTGCAGGACTATGTAGCTACGAGATGGTATAGAGCTCCTGAGTTGTGTGGATCATTTTTCTCCAAGGCATGTTTACTGCTTTTGTCCGCTTTAAGTTATTCGCAATCGCAATTAATGACTTCAATATTTCATAAACATAGCCTCCTTTTTTTTTTTTTTTTAATTTTTGTTAATACGAATTCTTCTCCCTTTCTCGGAAATTCAGAAGGTAAACAAGTTTTGAAGATTTTCAAATCTTAAAGGTCATAAGGGCATGACCTGCTATTCCTGATGTGCTTTTATCTAATATGCTCTACTATGATCTTTAAAACTTGGGTTTGCCCGGACGAAAATGTAGTTTGCAATCAGAATCTGCTTGGGCTATTCTATTTCATGCTCCGGTAGCTTGTAGCTTGAAGAAAATTAATATATTGACTACTCCAAAGTGGATCGGCAGAGTGAAAGATAATTGCTAAAACATGTTTGTAGTTTGCGATATAGTGAACAAAATTATATAGGCCATTTAAGATGCACAGTTGTATAAATAACATGGTTGCTTAGTTTTCGTCGATGCTGTAACTATTGGTATTTTAACTTCATTCCTATTTCCAATGTTTTTATGCTTAGTGTTAAAACATCTTTTTTCCTGTTATGACACTTCCTGCAATCTGAGAAATCCTGGCTTACTTTTTCTTTTCTTTGTTTTTTTTTTTTTTAACTTCCATTTAAATTCTCACTGATGCAACCCCTCTTCAATCCAGGTGTGGGACCAACAATTCCTTTTTCGTGTCATTGCTATATCTTATGTTTTCACATTCGTGCTTCTTGCTAGAGCATCTCATTTCTAATGTTGCACCACTCTTTCTGCAACCTGAGAAGTTGTGGCTTTTTCGTTTTATTTGACCTTCCATTTTGAATTCACACTGATGCACCCTTCTCTATTCTGGACTGGGACCAGCAAAGCAAGCCCAATATTCATACAAGTTAAACGTAACACTCAGTTATTGGACCTCCATTGTATTTACATATGTGTATGAGCTTAACTCTAGCACTACTTTGATATTGAACTCAGTTAATCAGTAAAATGATGCAGAAATCTGTTAACAAGAGGGAGAGAACTGGGAAGAAAGAAGAAGATAAGAAGAGGGAGGAGTTGATGGCTACTTCTTTCCTAGCTTGGTTGTGTAGAACATCCTCCTCTCCCACTTATTGGGTCCCATATAAAATTTGTATAACGATAAACTTCTTAAATAACCTATATATAATCTGCGAAATACTAAATAATGAAAACCCTACTAGCCTACTAGGAAACTATATAAAACTAGAAGTAGAAACTGTATCAAACTGAAAATAGGAAACTGCACTCGAGGCTTATAGCCTATACAGCTGCATGCGGCTGGCGTTGGGGCCCATATTGGTGAAGATGTGTATCCATTCTAACAAACTCAGCATGTGTTTCGCTGCTCATATATTGGAGAAATTTCTGAGTCTCTGTGTATCTGTCATGAGGAGCAAATTTTGCAAGGAGAGTTAAATTCGTTGTTTACTGGTTTCAGTGGAAACATGAACAGTATTATGAGAACCTCACTTAGAAAATGAAGTTCAGTCTATATTGTCTTGTTTGTTTGTGTTACCTACGGCAAACGTTTTATCAGGAAAACAGATGTTGGTTTCACCTTGCATGTTTTGTATGTCTTAGAATAGTTGCAGCTCTTGATTACTTGAACATTCTTTTTTATTTTTATTTTTTTGGTGATGAATGTCTTGTGCGTGGTTTTAAGTAGTAATTCCTAGATTAAAAAAAATGCTTGTTCAGGAAGGAATACTGAACTCTCCTGCAATTTGAAATATCTTGTCATTCAGGTAATTGTATGGAGTCTGATGCTAGTTTCTTTCACATTTTTATTACTATGTTTTTTGGTTACTGTTCTCATACGGTGACTTAACTACTGACATCTTGTGTTTTGCAGTATACACCTGCAATTGATATTTGGAGTATAGGTTGCATCTTTGCCGAGGTATTAACGGGAAAGCCACTGTTTCCTGGTAAAAATGTTGTTCACCAGTTGGATTTAATGACCGATCTGCTTGGAACACCTTCATTAGATACCATTTCTCGGGTATACACATAAACTCTATGCACTTATGTTCCATCTTAATGTCTGTGTTGTACTTATGCTCTAGAGATTATCTTGGTATGAATTTTATGTCCTGTATCTGATCCAGGTTCGGAACGATAAAGCTAGGAGATACTTAAGTACCATGAGGAAGAAGCAGCCTGTGGCATTTGCACAGAAGTTTTCAAACGCAGACCCTCTAGCACTGAAACTGCTTGAGAGGCTGTTGGCATTTGATCCAAAGGATCGGCCAACTGCTGCAGAGGTATGTATCATGGCAACAGGGAATAGATATTATGAAATTTTTTATCCATATCCTAATCAGTAACCCATTTTGATCAAATAAAACAATTCAGTAACCTATTATTAGTTTGAATCGTCATCTGCTTTCCATATGGTATTCTCAAACTAAAGGTAGGATATCAGTTAATTGTGGAGACAAGTTAATGCTATAAGTAGAGACATAGATTCCGAAGCTTATGTAGTCGAATAGAGGATGCCACACTTTGTTTCTTTCTGTTTTTTCGTGTCACACTTAATTTTGTTGAGATATATGCTGCCACTTTTTTGTTTCGTCGCTATAAATATTGTTTCTGGAGCAATTGGGATTTGTTTCTCCAGTATCAGATTTTTTTATGTGAGAATGAAGTTCCTTTGGCATGGTGGGGATGGTTTTATTCGATACTCCAGGCATTAGGTGATCCTTACTTCGGAGGCCTAGCCAAAGTGGAGAGAGAACCCTCCTGCCAGCCAATCTCAAAGCTAGAGTTTGAATTTGAGAGGAGGCGGGTGACAAAAGAGGACATCCAGGAACTAATATTCCGAGAAATACTAGAATACCATCCACAACTGCTGAAAGACTACATGAATGGAACTGAAAGGACAAATTTTCTTTATCCCAGGTTTTAACTGCTGTCTTTTTATTTCTTTTTTGTTCGTTAAATTTTTTTTTTTTTTCAATTCTCAGATACTAGCGTAAAATAAAATTGTGGTAGTTTTGATAGTTTACTTAATTATTTGTTATGCAGTGCCGTAGATCAATTTAGAAAGCAGTTTGTTCATCTTGAGGAGAATGGTGGTAAAAGTGGACCTGTTATTCCACTTGAGAGGAAGCATGTTTCTTTGCCAAGGTAAATACTCCTGGCAAGTCAGTTTTCTTTCATTTTAACTTATTTTAGTACTCATTGCTCCTGTCATTTTTGGAGGAATTATGGACAGGTAAATTATCTTTAGCTAGATGCACATGCACTTTATAGGGTGCATATATATTAGCTTACCTAGATGTGGATGGATTATCTTGCCCTTTAGATTTGACACTAAATATACTAGTGGTATGTTGAGTTTTGGTAATTTTTTTTTTTTTGGTAGGAGAGTTTTGGAAATTAGTGGGGCGGGGCGAGGACAGGCGATGCGGGGTGGACCGAGGCGCCCAGACAACATAGACACACACCCTCCTTTCTTTATTTTCCATTATCTAAATCATATCCCTTATCACAATAATACAGAATATTAGTAATTCATGGTCTCAAAATTCAATTAAGTTACTAAACACCAAAAATAAAGATAAAGTACCAAGTCAAAATATGGTGGCGTTTTTGGGCGGTAAAACAGAGGCGGGGAGAGCACATCAGAAATTGGAGCCTTTTGGCAACATAAAGATTTTCTCTAGGGAACTACCTGGAATTGGAGATTATTAAATATGCCCGTTCTTATTATGGTACTCAAATATATGGAACCTGAACCGTTTTAATTGTTTTAGGTTCTGGTTTGAAATAATATTTTGGTCCCAATTCTTCGACATTTAAACTGATTGTGTGTCATATCAATTTGGTTCCGGTTCCATCAAATACTGAAGTATGGAGAATGGGAACTGCTTATAATACTAACGAATTCGGTTCTGGTACTCGAATATGTGGAACCAAAACTGATAAAATTGGTTCTGATTCCAGTTCGGTTCCTGGGTAAAGGGGTATGCATTGACACTCTTAATTCTCTCTTATGTTGTATTTGGAAATGGGAGCAAAATGTGGGTAGGACTGTAGGAGTATGATTAGTTATTTCTTATTTAATGTAAGAGTTTATTAACATTAAGTAAATTTTCTTTTATGCTAGAGTTGGGCTATTTAATATAACAGTTATTAAATTCCAAAGACCCTTTGTTATATAAAGAATTTACAACTTCAGTTATACACTTTGCTTATACAAAAACTTGTATTCGTAGTTGTTGGAAGTTTGGCAAAAATGGCCACAATGCAACTTTGAAGCATTTGCTTTAGTGTAGAATGGATGAATTTGAATGCATCCCTGTATATTTACTGTTACTGGATCTTGGACTCTTGTGCTGAATATTGCATCCTGCTCCGCTAGTGCATGAGAGCAGCTTGCTGTTGTTTGGGACATTTCTTCTGTTGACATATGGTCTTTTGAACTGTGACTTATTTGCAGATCTACAGTTGTCCACTCAAATACAGTTCTTCCCAAGGAACAACCGAATATGGGTTCATTGAAAGATCGACAACATCACCCTGACGAGGCAGGTCATAAGAACTCGAGAGATATGGATGGAGTTGCTGGACATTTTTCAAGGTCTATGCATACACCACAGAAGATTCCTCTGGGTCTCTCTCTCTCTCTCTCTCTCTCTCTCTCTCTCTCTCTCTCTCTCCCTGATCATGTTCTAAACTGGCAAAGAGCAATGCTGTATTGACCACATCAGTGGAGCACATGATGATGCAGTTGATGTGTACACATACGTTAGCTAATAGGGAGGGGATATTTGACCCCGGGTCTTAAAAGCCCCTATTAAACCATTGCATTTTTAGGGCCTGCATGGGATGGACCAAGGACTAATATTTGGTGAGGATGTTCACCTCACCATGGAGATCATCCTCATAAAAGATCAGCCCATTCCAAAAAAATTTACTCCATCAAAATTCCATCAGAAGTTGGTTTGAATCAATGGTAAAAATAATGTCCATTTTACCATTGTTTTTCAATCATTTCTTGATGGGATTTTAATGGGGCTAGAGATTTTAGAATGGGCTGATTTTTTGCGATGATGATCTCCATGATGAGATGAACATTCTCACCAAATATTATCCCTTGGATCATCCTGTGTGGGCCCTAAAAATGCAGGGGGTTTAATAGGGGCTTTTTAAGACCCGGGGTCAAGTATCCCTTCCCTAGCTAATATGGCCATCCATATTATTATTTATTTATTTGTTAATGATGGCTCTATGCCTCTGTGATCAATGCCCTCTGTTCAGCCTTTCACTTCCCAAAAGAGAATAAAAGATATGGACCACAGTTTTGTTGATTTAGGCTTTTAGCTAAGGTGGCGTGTACACATCAGCTGCCTACACTTCATGAGGTAAATTTAGCATTACTGAATAGCTAATGTTCCATTCAATAGAAAATAAAAAAGAACTGGAAAAAGAAATTAAAAATGGGAAAGAGAAGGAGAAACTCTTGGCAGGAGCAATGTATCTTGTCAACCCATTTTCTTTCCAATGTTTGCATTATTAATTTGGAGTGTAATATTTACAGATAAAACTGGAAAGGCCATGGGACCCACCACGGTTGGTCATGAGAATAGTGTGAGCAGCAGCAGCAGCATGAAAGATGCTGCTGCATATGATTCAAGAATGTATGCAAGGACTAATGCAGTTCTTCCTCAACCGCCTATGTCATCCTCTTCACAAATCTGTTTCCGAAGGACAACTAGTATGATGGTGAAGCAAGAAAAGTTTGGAACAGAGGCCGAGAGAGACAATTCACAGATAAAACAACGACAAATCTCGCAATGCAACAACTTGATTACCAAGCTGATACCTGATGTAACCATTGACGTCAACTCGTCCTCTCCCTTTTATCTCTCGCGTGCAGTGGTGTCTAATAATGTGAAGGCTGACACGGCAGTCGGTGATCGAATCGTTATAGATGCAAACCTGATACATTCAAAACCTCAGTTTGGAGGGATCGGGGCTGGTGGTGCTGCTACTGCCGCCGCAGCAGCTGCTGCTCACAGAAAGGTGGGCACTGTTCAGTTTGGCATGTCAACAAGGATGTATTAAATGAGTGAAAAAAGGAGGGGGGAGTTTTTCTGTTGAGTAGTCAGTTAGTCAGTCCTACATAGAAGAAGAATTGGGAAGAGAGGAGAAAGGCCCTTTTCAGGGGTGATAAAAAGGAAAGAACCTGAATCCTTGACACAGTTAATTCGTGTAGCTGGTAGGTCTGTCTTTGTAAATGTACATGCAAGTAAGGAAGAAGGTAAACAGAGAAAAGAAAAAAAGAAAAAGAAAAAGGAATCTCTTATACAATTCAGCACGGGGGGCAGATTTGTCCTCTTTATAAATTGTGTTCTGCTTCATAAGCTGGCTCCCCCTCTCTCCCTGCCCTCTCTCTCTCTCTCTCTCGATTTCTTTCTACCTTCCCCTCTCCCCTTACTGTTGTTTTTCTTTTCTGTGTCGGCTCCTCCTCCCCACCACCACTGGCAGATCTGATGAAGTTCTCTCTCTCCTCCGCGAAGGTTTTGAGCCGTGCCGGCGGCACGACGATATACCTAGTGAAATACAAATGGGAAGGGGTGTAGGGGTGGGGGGTGGATTCACTTGTTTGTCGTTTCATTCAATCATCATCGCCTTCATAAATCATCAAATAGGAGTCTATTTAGCAAAGTTATATGGCCCCCTTTATATAACCCAATAATAACCGCTCCATCTAAACCGTTTGTTTCTGATTTTTCAACGGTCAATAAGATGACATGTTGCGTGAGTTTTAAAGCACTTTTAAGCGGGCTAATTTTTTGGCTCGGCTAATAGCAGATAAAATTCAGACACATCAGAAAGTACAAATTACTTTCTCTAAAATGAACTTTATCTTCTCCATCTTATCACCATCGAACCTGCTTCTCTCTAAAGAAACCTTAATTTTGTTCTCCAAAATCAACTTGAAGGTTCTTCATCCTCAACCTGCTTCGCCGGAGATCACGAATTCGAGGTATTTCTTCAGGCGTTTTTTTTCTCGGAAATTATTCTCTCTCTAGAATTCTTTCACCATCCTTTTTTTCAAGCGGTTTATTTTTGTGCCCTAAAATCACTCTCTAAATTACATTCGCTTTCTCTCTCTAGATCTCTCCCACCATCTTCTTCTTTTTTTTCTTCAGCCGGAAAATTGGTTCGCCAAATCTGTTTGTCAAATTTGGGCTTTTTTTTTTTTTTTTTTTTTTTTGTAGCCCTAAAATCGGTTATTAAACTGCAGTACTGCCAAACCTAGCTCGAAGTATTGAAGCAGACCTAGCTCGATGATGACTTCGAATTTTTTTTATTTTTTCTGTAAAGACCTATTTTTTTTTTTTTCTGTTAAATTGTCTAGAAAGAGCTTGGGGGAGCCCTCAAATGTGAATACATACATGGACATCAATGTTACAATTGAAACAACAGTGAAAGAGCTTTGCAACGTGATAAGCCAGTGCACGTTAAAGAAGTATAGTTCGTGGAGTAAACTTGTACTATAACCTGTTTAACATCTGGATGTTATGATACATTGTAATTAATAATTATGAATCAGGGTACTGTAACCTGATTAACAATGGTTTAGACTTAATTTTGGGTTCTAAAGTTTATGAGCTTGAACTTGTTTGTGCTGAATTCAGACTCTTTAACTGGGAGGTTTTGTTCCTTTCTTGTAATTTCGTTGTGTTATTTTCTTCTGGCATTGGTTGGCTATCCAGGTAGGAAGCACCCATATTTTGGTTTTGCAAATATCCATTTGGAGTATTTTGTCGTTCCATAATCCCCTAATATTGTTAATTGGTTAGGTTTTCTGGTGTCTTGTGCTTGGGACTTCCTTCTTGTTCTTCATGGTCTTCCAGATACAATGAGTTTATTTTTTTTTGACTGGACATACAATGAGTTTATTAAGGAGCTTGCTATGTGTATATATTAAACATAACTCCGGAAAGAGAGAACATCTGAGGTAAAATGAGAATATAAGTGAAGCAATGAAATCTTGTATTCCCAGATTAATCTTGGGTAGTAATAAAAGTAGAACCATATTTGCCTACTTATACCACGAAGTTTGGACCTTAAAATTGTCTAGAATCGCAGTTCGAAGTTTTAGGTCCCAAATTTTGCACACGCTTTAGAGGTCCTATAAAATGATGATAGGAACTCATATCACGAAGTCCACGTTGTGCGAGGCCATTTTTGGGCAAAAATTCAAACTCATCGGAATCGCACCAAAATTTTTACACTTTTTAGATGTCCTTTAAAATGATAATAGGAACTTATACCACATAGTTTGGACCCCAGAATTGCCCAGAATCACAGTTCGAAGTTTTTGGTCCACGTTGTATAAGGCCATTTTTGGGCAAAAATTCAAACTCCTCGGAATCGCACTAAATTTTGCACACGCTTTAGAGGTCCTATAAAATGACGATAAGAACTGATACCACGAAGTTTGGACCCTAAAATTGCCCAGAATCGCAGTTCGAAGTTTTGGGTCCACGTAGTACATGGCCATTTTTTAGCAAAAAATTTCAACTCCTCGAAATGGCACCAAAATTTGCACACAATTTGGAGGTCCTATAAAATGATGATAGGAACTGATACCATGAAGTTTGGGCCATAGAAATGCCCTGAATCGTAGTTTGAAATTTTAGGTCCACGTTGTACAGGGTAATTTTTGGCCAAAAATTCAAACTCTTCTGAATCGTACAAAATTTTGCACACGCTTTATAGGTCATCTAAAATGATGATAGGAATTGATAGCACGAAGTTTGGACCCTAGAATTGCCTAGAATCGCAGTTCGAAGTTTTAAGGCCACGTTGTACAGGGCCATTTTTTGGAAAAATATCAAACTCTTCGGAATCGTACCAAATTTTGTACACGCTTTGGAGGTCCTATAAAATGATGATAAGAACTAATACCACGAAGCTTGGACCCCCGGAATTGCCCAGAATCGCAGTTCGAAGTTTTTGGTCCACGGTGTACAGGGCCATTTTTGGGAAAAAATTCAAACTCTTCCGAAGCGCACCAAATTTTGCATACGATTTAGAGGTCCTATAAAATGATAATAGGAACCGATACCACGAAGTTTGGACCCCCCAAAATTGCCTAGAATCGCAGTTCGAAGTTTTGGGTCCACGTTGTACTGGGCCATTTTTAGGCAAAAATTCAAACTCCTCGGAATCGCAACAAATTTTGCACACGCTTTAGATGTCCTATAAAAGGATGAATAAAACTGATACCACGAAGCATGGACCCCAGAATTGCCCAGAATCGCAGTTCGAAGATTTGGGACCACGTTGTACAGGGCCATATCTGGGCAAAAAATTTAAATCCTCGGAATAGCACGAAATTTTACACACGCTTTGGAGGTCCTATAAAATGATTATATTAACTGATACCACGAAGTTTAGACCCCATAATTTCCCTGAATCGCAGTTCGAAGTTTTAAGTCCACGTTGTACAGGGCCTTTTTGGGCAAAAATTCTAACTCCTTGGAATCGCACAAAATTTTACACACACTTTGGAGGTCATATAAAATGATGATAGGAATTGATAGCATGAAGTTTGGACCCTAGAATTGCCTAGAATCGTAGTTCAAAGTTTTAGGGCTCTGTTGTACAAGGCCTTTTTGGGAAAAAATTAATATCAAACTCCTCAGAATCGCACCAAATTTTGCACACGAATTAGAGGTCCTATAAAATGATGATAGGAACTGATACCACGAAGTTTGTACCCTAGAATAGCCTAGATTCGCAGTTCGAAGTTTTAGATCCACGTTGTATAAGGCTATTTTTGGGCAAATATTCAAACTCTTCGGAATCCCACCAAATTTTGCACACGATTTGGAGGTCCTATAAAATAATGATAGGAACTGATACCACGAAGTTTGGACCCTAGAATTTCCTAGAATCGAAGTTAGAAGTTTTGGGTCCACATTACATAGGGCGATTTTTGGGCAAAAATTCAAACTCATCGGAATCGCACCAAAATTTTCACACTTTTTTGAGCTCTTTTAAAATGATGATAGGAACTTATACCACGAAGTTTGGACCCCCAGAATTATAGTTTGATGTTTTTGGTCTACGTTATACAGGGCCATTTTTGGGCAAAAATTCAAACTCCTCGGAATCGCACTAAATTTTGTACACACTTTGGAGGTCATATAAAATGACGATAAGAACTGATACCACGAAGTTTGGACCCTAAAATTGCCCAGAACCGCAGTTCGAAGTTTTGGTTCCACTTTGTACAGGGCTATTTTTGGGCAAAAAATTTCAACTCCTCGAAATCGCACCAAATTTTGCATAAAATTTGGAGGTCCTATAAAATGATGATAGGAACTGATACCATGAAGTTTGGGCCATAGAAATGCCCTGAATCGTAGTTCGAAATTTTAGGTCCATGTTGTACAGGGCCATTTTTGGGCAAAAATTCAACTCCAACAATTACCGATTTCTAAGATCGCACAAAATTTTGCACACGCTTTATAGGTCATCTAAAATGATGATAGGAATTGATAGCATGAAGTTAGGACCCTAGAATTGCCTAGAATCGCAGTTCGAACTTTTTGGTTCACGTTGTACAGGGACATTTTTAGGCGAAAATTCAAACTTCTCGTAATCTCACCAAATTTTGCACACGATTTAGAGGTCCTATAAAATGATGATAGAAACCGATACCACAAAGTTTGGACCCCCTAAATTGCCTAGAATCGCAGTTCGAAGTTTTGGGTCCATGTTGTAACGGGCCATTTTTAGGCAAAAATTCAAACTCCTCGTAATCGCACCAAATTTTGCACACGCTTTGGAGGTCTTATAGGAGGATGATAAGAACTGATACCACGAAATTTGGACCCCAGAATTACCAAGAATCTCAGTTCGAAGTTTTGGGTCCACGTTGTACAGAGCCATATCTGGGCAAAAATTCTAACTCCTCGGAATCGCACCAAATTTTACACATGCTTTGGAGGTCTTATAAAATGATTATATGAACTGATACTACGAAGTTTAGACCCCAGAATTGCCCTGAATCGCAGTTCGAAGTTTTAGGTCCACGTTGTACAGGGCCTTTTTGGGCAAAAATTCAAACTTCTCGGAATCGCACAAAATTTTGCACACGCTTTGGAGGTCATATAAAATGAAGATAAGAATTGATAGTACGAAGTTTGGACCCCAAAATTGCCTAAAATCGCAGTTCAAAGTTTTAGGGCTACGTTGTACGGGGCCTTTCTGGGCAAAATATCAAACTCTTCGGAATCGCACCAAATTTTGCACACGAATTATGGTCCAATAAAATGATGCGAGGAATTGATACCACGAAGTTTGGACCCTAGAATGGCCTTGAATCGCAGTTCGAAGTTTTAGATCCACGTTGTACAATGCCATTTGGGCAAAATTTCAAACTCCTCGGAATCGCACTAAATTTTTCACACGCTTTGAAGGTCAAGGAACTAATACCACAAAGTCAGGACCCCAGAATTGCCCTGAATCGCAGTTCGAAGTTTTTTGGTCCACGTTGTACAGGGCCATTTTTGGGCAAAAAATTCAAACTACTCGGAATCGCACAAAATTTTGCACACGCTTGGAGGTCCTATAAAATGATTATATGAACTGATACCACAAACTGAGAATTGCCCTGAATTACAGTTCGAAGTTTTAGGTCTAAGTTGTATAGAGCCATTTTTGGGCAAAAATTCAAACTCCTTGAAATCGCACAAAATATTACACACGCTTTGGAGGTCCAATAAAATAATTATAAGACCTGTGATCACAAAGTCAGGACCCCAGAATTGCCCTGAATCGCAGTTCGAAGTTTTAGGACCACGTTGTATAGGGCCATTTTTGGGCAAAAATTTAAATTCCTCAGAATCGCACAAAATTTAGCACATGCTTTGCGAGTCATATAAAATGATGATAGGAATTGATAACACGAAGTTTGGACCTTAGAATTGCTTAGAATCCAAGTTTGAAGTTTTATGGCCACGTTGTACAAGGCCATGTTTGAGAAAATATCAAACTCCTCGAAATCGCAACAAATTTTGCACACGAATTAGAGGTTATAAAATGATAATAGGAACTGATACCATGAAGTTTGGACCCTAGAATTACCTAGAATCGCAGTTCGAAGTTTTAGGTCCACATTTTACAGGGCCATTTTTGGGCAAAAATTCAAACTTCTCGGAATCGCACAAAATTTTACACACACTTTGGAGGTCCTATAAAATGATTATAAGAACTGATACCACGAAGTTCGGACCCTAAAATTGCCCAGAATCGCAGTTCGAAGTTTTAGGACCACGTTGTATAGGGCCATTTTTGGAAAAAATTCAAACTCCTCAGAATCGCACAAAATTTTGCCCATAGTTTGTAGGTCATATAAAATGATGATAGGAATTGATAGCACGAAGTTTGGACCCTAGAATTGCTTAGAATCCCAGTTCGAAGTTTTAGGGCCACGTTGTACAAGGCTATTTTTGAGAAAATATCAAACTCCTCAGAATCGCAACAAATTTTGCACACGAATTAGAGGTCCTATAAAATGATGATAGGAACTGATACCGCGAAGTTTGGACCTTAGAATTGCTTAGAATCGCAGTTCGAAGTTTTAGGTCCATATTGTACAGGGCCATTTTTGGGCAAAAATTCAAACTCTTTGGAATCGCACTAAATTTTACACACGATTTGGAGGTCCTATAAAAGATCATAGGAACTGATACCACAAAGTCAGGACCCAGGATTGCCCTGAATTGCAGTTCGAAGTTTTAGGTCCACATTGTACAGGGCCATTTTTGGGCAAAAATTCAAACTCCTCGGAGTCGCAGAAAATTTTGCAGACACTTTGGAGGTCCTATAAAATGATTATAGGAACTGATACCACAAAGTCAGGACCTTAGAATTGCCCTGAATCGTAATTCGAAGTTTTAGGACCACATTGTATAGGGCCATTTTTGGGCAAAAATTCTAACTCCTCAGAATCGCACAAAATTTTGCACATGCTTTGTAGTTCATATAAAATGATGATAGGAATTTATACCACGAAGTTTGGACCCTAAAATTGCCCTGAATCGCAGTTCGAAGTTTTAGGTCCGCGTTGTACAGGGCCATTTTTGGGCAAAAATTCAAACCCCTAGGATTCGCAACAAATTTTGCACACGATTTGAAGGGCATATAAAAGATCATAGAAACTGATACCACAATGTTTGGACCCTAAAATTGCCTATTATAACAGTTCGAAGTTTTGGGTCCACGTTACATAGGGCTATTTTGGCCAAAAATTTAAACTCATCGGAATCGCACCAAAATTTTCATACTTTTTAGAGGTCCTTTGAAATGATAATAAGAACTTATACCACAAAGTTTAGACCCCAGAATTGCCCGAAATCGCAGTTCGAAGTTTTTGGTTCACGTTGTACCAGACTATTTTTGGGAAAAAATTCGAACTCATCGGAATCGCACCAAATTTTTCACACGCTTTGGAAGTCCTATAAAATGATGATAGGAACGTATACTACAAAGTTTCGACCCCAAAATTTTCCAGAATCGCAGTTTGAAGTTTTGGGTCCTCGTTGTGTACATTGTCATTTTTGGGTAAAAATTCAAACTCGTCTAAGTCGCACAAAATTCTGCACACGCTTTGGAGGTCCTATTAAATGATGATAGGAACTGATACCGCGAAGTTTGGATCCCAGAATTGCCAAGAATCGTAGTTCGAAGTTTTGGGTCCACGTTGTACAGGGACATTTTTGAGCAAAAATTCAAACTCATCGTAATCGCACCAAAATTTTCACACTTTTTAGATGTTCTTTAAAATGATGACAAGAGCTGATACCACGAAGTTTGGACCCCGGAATTGCCTAGAATCGCAGTTTGAAGTTTTTGGTCCACGTTGTACAAGGTCATTTTTTAGCAAAAGTTCAAACTCTTCGGAATCGCACTAAATTTTGCACATGCTTTGGAGGTCCTATAAAATGATGATAAGAACTGATACCACAAAGTTTAAACCCTAAAATTGCCCAGAATCGCAGTTCAAAGTTTTTGGTCCACGTTGTACAGGGCCATTTTTGGGCAAAAATTCTAACTCCTCGGAATCGCACCAAATTTTGCACACGCATTGGAGGTCCTATAAAGTGATGATAGGAACTGATACCACGAAGTTTGGACCCCAGAATTATCCTAAATCGCAGTTCGAGGTTTTAGGACCACATTGTACTGGGCCCTTTTTTGGCACATATTCAAACTCATCGGAATCGCACAAAATTTTGCACACGCTTTATAGGTCACATAAAATGATGATAGGAATTGATAGCACGAAGTTTGGTCCCTTTAATTTCCTAGAATCGCAGTTCTAAGTTTTAAGGCCACGTTGTACTGGGCCATTTTTAGGTAAAATATCATACTCCTCGGAATCGCACCAAATTTTGCACACGAATTAGGGGTCCTATAAAATGATGATAGGAATTAATACCAAGAAGTTTGGACCCTAAAATTGCCTAGAATCGTTGTAGCACCTGCACTTTTTTTTAGAACGCTATGAGGCTTTGCCTCATTTTCTCTCTTGCACTTTTGGCCGAGGGAGACGACTTTTGCTTCTCTCTCCGAGAGCCTTGTGATTTCTTTTGTTTGATTTGGAGTCGCCACCTGATTTTAGAGAATTAGGACCTTTTGGTTGGAAAACTGTTCTTAAATTTTCCTTTGGAAAATGCTAATGACAGTCTTCCTTAGATTGGTTTGCGATTGAGATTCCGAGTAAGAGAACTCTATTACGGGTCAGGAAGGTGTGAGGCACCTGACAACCGCCCGATCAAAGATCGGTCTCTACTTCATAATTAGGAGATAATTTTAGGGATATTTATAGTAAGAACTGATAAAGAAATTTTGCCTTAAAAAATCTGGGTAATTAATTATTTGTGTATCTCCTTTTTGAGATGAAATCAAATTGAACAAATACTCTGTTTGAAAGTAATTGTATGCCATGCTTTATTTTAAGCATGTATTTTGAATTGTCTCCGTTTTTTTAGGAGATGTTGGATATAGGATGATAATCTTCCCTTATTTGAAGGAAAGATTCGGATTTTCTAATAATGTTATTATTTTGAGAATCCCGGGAGGGATTATACAAATTTCTGTATTTGTTGGAATTGGTGAAATTTTCTTTTAGAAAATATTTCCCTTGAAAATATTCCTTTTTCAAAAATATTTATTTCTTATGGAATTTTCATGCATATAGCTTCCATTATGACATTTTGCTTTAGACAGTAATTCAAACTATTGGATTCCTTGTGGTTCATTGCCATGATTTTTCATCAAGGGAGAGGTGTTGGGACAATCTAATTTGAATGATTACATTAGTATGTAAGTTAGAGATTGTAATCAAATGCTAAGTTTTCTTTGATAATATTAACAAGTTAGAAAAATAATGAAGGGAGATGTCCTGAAGCAATTAATTTTAGATTTCTTAGACATAAAAAGTAAATGACTTTAAGAAAATAAGAATTATGGATAATGAAAATAAATGCTTTAACCTTTTATGGTTAAGAACGTTAGAAAGTTAGTGTTAGTAACAAGGAATGTAAATAAAGATGTAAAATAAAAAAAATTGAGAAATTACTTAGAAATAAATGTCAAGGAATGTAAATAAAGAATATTAGAGAGTTAGTGTTGATAACTTATAAATAAATGTCAAGAATATAAATAAAGAATGTTAGAGAGTTAATGTTAGTAACTTATAAGTAAATGACAGGAAATGTAAATAAAGAATGTTAGAAAGTTAATGTTAGTAACTTGTAAGTAAATGACAAGGAATGTAAATAAAGATGTAAAAATAATGAAATTGAAAAATTACTTAGAAGTAAATTGCATGAAATGTAAATAAAGATAGATATAAGAAAGAATGTTCACTTTGGAACAATATATAAGTGTTTAAATAATATTTACAATTTGAAATGACCACAAGTATTGTGGCCTTTAAGACAATCTAATTTAGATCATCTTGAAGTTTAACCAAGTTTAGAAAATTTCTATACCTTAACTTATGGAACAATTTGGATTAGGATTTGGCACTTGAAGTCTCTTACCCAAAACAAGGTCACACCACTCTTAATTACTAAGAGTGTTGAGACTAAAAATTGGAAGAGCTTCATCTTACATGTACTATCTCTTGAATTTTACAAGGAGGTTTTTAGAAAGTCCCTAACTCAAAAAGGACACACCACTCCTAAGTTTTATAAGAGTGTTGTGACTAGAATGAGTATAGCTTTGAGAAAGGAATTACACACTAAATTCTAAAAGAAAAGAAAAAAATCTTCTAACTCCTTGGTTTCTCAAGCCTTCTTCTCTTCAAACTCTCAAGAATGTCTTCTTCTCTTGTGAATGAGCTTACTACTCTTTTTTTTTTTTTTAGTTCAAGTCCTTCTTCTTTGTGGGATGGAAGGCTCGTTTTATAGCCTTTCATCAAAGGGGTGGGGTGGTAAGCTTACTAGTAAAGATAAGTAGCATAGTAAGGAGGTAGAACTTTTTAAAGGAAATAAAATGAAAAGTAATTTTCCTTTTGCTAAAAATAGGGGTAGGTATTATTATATGAGGAAGAAAAAGCAAAGGGAATGATAAAAAATGAGAAGTGGTGGAATAGGGAAGAAAAAAGAGTAAAGAAAAAGGTCCAGCACCAGCTGGTTCGAACCAGCTGGAGTCTGGTTTCTCATTCTCTCTCCTTTGGTACTGTTGGGCTTTCTTCCTATTAAGCTTGTTTTGAGAAGTTTTTTGATTCACTTTTGGGACATTTTTGGGCTTGTTTTTGGGACGGTTTTGTGCTATTTTTAGCAAGGTTTTGAGCATTGTTTTTGGGCTATTTTGGCTTGATTTTGAACTCCATTTAGGCTTATTTTTATGGGCAATTAATGAGAATCTCAAAGTACACCATGAGTGAAGGTGGGCCAAATTTGGGTGTCTACAATTGCTGTTCGAAGTTTTAGGTCCACGTTGTACAGGACCATTTTTTGGCAAAAATTCAAACTGCTCGAAATTGCACAAAATTTTGCACAAAATTTGGAAGTCCTATAAAATGATGATAAGAACTGATACCACGAAGTTTGGACCCCATAATTGCCCTGAATCGCAGTTCGACGTTTTAGGTCCACGTTATGCAGTGCCATTTTTGGGCAAAAGTACAAACTCCTTGGAATCTCACAAAATTTTGCACACACTTTTTAGGCCGTATAAAATGATGATAGGAATTGATAGCACGAAGTTTGGACCGTAGAATTGCCTATAATCGCAGTTCGAAGTTTTAAGGCCACGTTGGGAAGGGCCTTTTTTAGGCAAAAATTCAAATTCTTCGGAATCGCACCAAATTTTGCACAAGATTTAAAGGTCCTATAAAATGATGATAGGAACTGATACCACAAAGTTTGGACCCAATAATTGCCAAGAATCGCAGTTCGAAGTTTTAGGGCCACGTTGTACAGGGCCATTTTTGGGAAAAAATTAAAACTCTTCGGAATCGCACTAAATTATGCACACGATTTTGAGGTCCTATAAAATAATAATAGTAACTGATACCACGAAGTTTGGGCCCCAGAATTGCCTAGAATCGCAGTTCGAAGTTTTGGGTCCACGTTACATACGACAATTTTTGGGCAAAAATTAAAACTCATTGTAATCGCAACAAATTTTCCACACACTTTAGAGGTCCTATAAAATGATGATAGAAATTTATACAACGAAGTTTGGACCCCAGAATTGCCCAGAATTGCAGTTCGAAATTTTGGGTCCACGTTGTAGAAGGCCATTTTTAGGCAAAAATTCAAACTCTTCGGAATCGCACCAAATTTTGCACAAGATTTAGAGGTCCTATAAAATGATGATAGGAATTGATACCATAAAGTTTGGACCCAAGAATTGCCAAGAATCGCAGTTCGAAGTTTTAGGGCCACGTTGTACAGGGACAGTTTTGGGAAAAATTGAAACTCCTCGGAATCACACCAAATTTAGCAACGATTTGGATGTCCGATAAAATGACGATAGGAACTGATAACACGAAGTTTGGACCCTAATATTGCCTAGAACCGCAGTTCGAACTTTTGGGTCCACGTTACATAGGGCGATTTTTGGGCAAAAATTCAAACTCATCGAAATCGCACCAAAGTTTTCACATTTTTTAGAGGTCTTTTAAAATGAAGATAGGAACTTATACCACGAAGTTTGGACCCCAGAATTGCTGAGAATCGCAGTTCGACGTTTTATGGCCACGTTGTATTGGCCAATTTTGGAGCAAAATATCATACTCCTCGAAATCGCACCAAATTTTTCACACGTATTAAAGGTCCTATAAAATGATGATAGGAACTGATACCACGAAGTTTGGACCCTAGAATTGCTTAGAATCGCAGTTCGAAGTTTCAGGTCCACGTTGTACAGGGCCATTTTTTGGCAAAAACTTAAACTCCTCGGAATCGCACAAAATTTTGCACACAATTTGGAGGTCCTATAAAATAATGATAGGAACTGATACCTCGAAGTTTGGACCCCAGAATAGCCCTAAATCGTAGTTCGATGTTTTAGGTCCACGTTATACAGGGCCATTCTTGGGCAAAAATTCAAACTCCTCCGAAATCGCACAAAATTTTAAACACGCTTAGTAGGTCGTATAAAATGATGATAGGAGTTGACAACACGAAGTTTAGATAGTAGAATTGCTTATAATCGGAGTTCGAAGTTTTAAGGCCACGTTGTACAGGGCCATTTTTAGGCAAAATATAGAACTCCTCGAAATCGCACCATATTTCACACACGAATTAGAGGTCCTATAAAATGAGGATAGGAACTGCTACCACAAAGTTCGGACCTTAGAATTGCCTAGAATTGTAGTTCGAAGTTTTAGGTCCACGATGTACAGAGCCATTTTCGGGCAAAAATACAAACTCCTCGGAATCGCACTAAATTTTGCACACGATTTGGAGGTCCTGTACAATGATGATATGAACTGATACCACGAAGTTTGGACCCTAAAATTGCCGAGAATCGCAGTTCGAAGTTTTGGGTTCACGTTACATATGTCAATTTTTGGGCAAAAATTCAAACACATTGGAATCAGATCAAAATTCTCACACTTTTTAGAGGTCCTTTAAAATGATGATAGGAACTTATTCTACGAAGTTTGGATCCCAGAATTGCCCAGAATCGTAGTTCGAAGTTTTTGGTGCACGTTGTATAGGACCATTTTTGGACAAAAATTCAAACTCCTCAGAATCGCACCAAAATTTTCACATGCTTTGGAAGTCCTATAAACTGATGATAGGAACTTATACCACGAAGTTTGGACCATAAAACTACCTAGAATCGAAGTTCTAAGTTTTGGGTCCTCGTTGTACAAGGCCTTTTTTTGGCAAAAATTTAGATTCCTCTGAATCGCACCAAATTTTGCACACGCTTTGGAAGTCCTATAGAATGATGATAAGAATTGATTCCACGAAGTTTGGACCCTAAAATTGCCTAGAATCACAGTTCGAAGTTTTGAGTCCACATTGTACCAGGCCATTTTTGGGCAAAAATTCCAACTCCTCGGAATCATACCAAACTTTGCACTCTTTGGAGGTCTTATAAAATGATGATAGGAATTGATACCACGAAGTTTGGACCCTAGAATTGCCCTAAATCGCAGTTCGACGTGTTAGGTCCACGTTATACAGCGCCATTTTTGGGCAAAAATACAAACTCTTCGGAATCGGACAAAATTTTGCACACACTTTTAGGTTGTATAAAATGATGATAGGAATTGATAGCACGAAGTTTGGATCGTAGAATTACCTATAATCGCATTTTGAAGTTTTAAGGCCACGTTGTACAGGGCCATTTTTAGGCAAAATATCAACTCATCGGAATCGCACTTTATTTTGCACACGAATTACAGGTCCTAAAAAATGATGATAGGAACTGATACCACGAAGTTTGGACCCTAAAATTGCCTAGAATCGCAGTTCGAAGTTTTAGGTCCACGTTGTACAGGGTCATTTTTGGGCAAAAATTAAAACTCTTCGGAATCGCACTAAATTTTGAACATAATTTGGAGGTCCTATAAGTTAATGATAGGAACTGGTACCACGAAGTTTGGAACCCAGAATTGCCTAGAATAGCAGTTCGAAGTTTTAGGTCCACGTTACATAGGGCCATTTTTGAGCAAAAATTCTAACTCATCGGAATCGCACCAAATTTTCCACACTCTTTAGAGGTCCTACAAAATGATGATAGCAATTTATACAACGAAGTTTGGACCCTAGAATTGCCCAGAATCGCAGTTCGAAATTTTGGGTCCACGTTGTACAGGGCCATCTTTAGGCAAAAATTCAAACTCCTCGGAATCGCTCCAAATTTTGCACAAGATTTAAAGGTCCTATAAAATGATGATAGGAACTGATACCACAAAGTTTGGACCCAAGAATTGCAAAGAATCGCAGTTCGAAGTTTTAAGGCCACGTTGTACAGGGCTATTTTTGGGAAAAAATTGAAACTCCTAGGAATCGCACCTAATATAGCAACGATTTGGAGGTCCTATAAAATGACGATATGAGCTGTTACCACGAAGTTTAGACTCTAGAATTGCCTAGAATCGCAGTTCGAAGTTTTGGGTCCACGTTACATAGGGCGATTTTGGGGCAAAAATTCAAAGTCATCGAAATCGCACCAAAATTTTCACACTTTTTAGAGGTCCTTTAAAATGGAGATAGAAACTTATACCACGAAGTTTGGACCCCAGAATTGCTGAGAATTGCAGTTCAAAGTTTTAAGGCCACGTTGTACTGGCCAATTTTTGAGCAAAATATGATACTCCTCGAAATCGCACCAAATTTTGCACACGAATTAGAGGTCCTATAAAATGATGATAAGAACTGATACCACGAAGTTTGGACCCTAGAATTGCTTAGAATCGCAGTTCGAAGTTTTAGGTCCACGTTGTACAGGGCCATTTTTTGCCAAAAAATCAAACTCTTCAGAATCACACAAAATTTGCACATAATTTGGAGGTCCTATAAAATAATAATGGGAACTGATACCACGAAGTTTGGACCCCAGAATTGCCCTGAATCGCAGTTCGATGTTTTAGGTCCACGTTATACAGGGCCATTTGTGGGCAAAAATTCAAACTCTTCGGAATCGCATAAAATTTTAAACACGCTTTGTAGGTCCTATAAAATGATGATAGGAATTGACAGCACGAAGTTTGGACCGTAGAATTGCTTAGAATCGGAGTTCGAAGTTTTAAGGCCACATTGTACAGGGCCATTTTTGGGCAAAATATCAAACTCATCGGAATCGCACTATATTTTGTACACGAATTAGAGGTCCTATAAAATGATGATAGGAACTGATATCACGAAGTTCAGACCCTAGAATTGCCTAGAATCGCTATTCGAAGTTTTAGGTCCACGATGTACTGAGCCATTTTCGGGCAAAAATTCAAACTCCTCGGAATCGCACTAAATTTTGCACACGATTTGGAGGTCCTATAAAATGATGATAGGAACTGATACCACGAAGTTTGGACCCTAGAATTGCGTAGAATCGCAGTCCGAAGTTTTGGGTCCACGTTACATATAGCGATTTTTTGGCAAAAATTTAAACACATCGGAATCGCATCAAAATTTTCACACTTTTTAGAGGTCCTTTAAAATGAAGATATGAACTTATACCACGAAGTTTGGACCCCAGAATTGTTGAGAATCGCAGTTGGAAGTTTTAAGGCCTCGTCGTACTAGAGAATTTTTAAACAAAATATCATACTCCTCGAAATTATACCAAATTTTACACACAATTTGGAGTTCCTATAAAATGATAATAAGAACGGATACCACGAAGTTTGGACTCCAGAATTGCCCTGAATCGCAGTTCGACGTTTTAGTTCCACGTTATACAACGCCATTTTTGGGCAAAAATTCAAACTCCTCAGAATCACACAAAATTTTGCACACAATTTGGAGGTCCTATAAAATAATGAAAGGTCTGATACCACGAAGTTTGGACCCCAGAATTGCCCTGAATCGCAGTCCGAAGTTTTGGGTCCACGTTACATATGGCGATTTTTGGGCAAAAATTTAAACACATCGGAATCGCATCAAAATTTTCACACTTTTCAGTGGTCCTGATGATAGGAAATTATTCGACGAAGTTCAGATCCCAGAATTGCCCAGAATCGCAGTTCGAAATTTTTGGTCCACGTTGTACAATGACATATCTGGGCAAAAATTTAAACTCCTCAGAATCGCACCAAATTTTGCACACGCTTTGGAGGTTTATAAAATGATGATAATAATTGATTCCACGAAGTTTGGACCCTAAACTTGCCTAGAATCGCAGTTCGAAGCTTTGGGTCCACGTTGTACCAGGCCATTTGTGGGCAAAAATTCCAACTCTTCCGAATCGCACAAAATTTTGCACACAATTCGGAGGTCCTATAAAACAATAATAGGAACTGATACCACGAAATTTGGACCCTAGAATTGCCCTGAATCGCAGTTCGATGTTTTAGGTCCACGTTATACCTGGCCATTTGTGGGCAAAAATTCAAACTCCTCGGAATCGAACAAAATTTTAAACACGCTTTGTAGGTCCTATAAAATGATGATAGGAATTGACAGCACAAAGTTTGGACCGTAGAATTGCTTAGAATCGGAGTTCGAAGTTTTAAGGCCACATTGTACTGGGCCATTTTTGGGCAAAATATCAAACTCCATGGAATCGCACCATATTTTGCACACGAATTAGAGGTCCTATAAAATGATGATAGGAACTGATACTACGAAGTTCGAACCCTAGAATTGCCTAGAATTGCTGTTCGAAGTTTTAGGTCCACGATGTACTGAGCCATTTTCGGGCAAAAATTCAAACTCTTCGGAATCGCACTAAATTTTGCACACGATTTGGAGGTCCTATAAAATGATGATAGGAACTGATACCACGAAGTTTGGACCCTAGAATTGCTTAAAATCGCAGTCCGAAGTTTTGGGTCCTCGTTACATATGGTGATTTTTGGGTAAAAATTTAAACACATCAGAATCGCATCAAAATTTTCACACTTTTTAAAGGTCCTTTAAAGTAATGATAAGAACTTATTCAACGAAGTTCGGACACCAGAATTGCCCAGAATTGCAGTTCGAAATTTTTGGTCCACGTTGTACAGGGCCATTTTTGGGCAAAAATTCAAACTCCTCGGAATCGCACCAAATTTTGTACACGCTTTGGAGGTCCTATAAAATAATGATAAGAACTGATTCCACGAAGTTTGGACCATAAAATTGCCTAGAATCGCAGTTTGAAGTTTTGGGTCCACGTCGTACAGGGCCATTTTTGGGCAAAAACTCTAACTCTTCGGAATCATACCATATTTTGCACTCTTTGGAAGTTTTATAAAATGATAATAAGAACTGATAGCACGAAGTTTGGACCCCAGAATTGCCCTGAATCGCAGTTCGAGGTTTTAGGTCCACGTTATACAGGGCCAGTTTTGGGCAAAAATTCAAACTCCTCGGAATCGCACGAAATTTTGCACAAACTTTGTAGGTCGTATAAAATGATGATAGAAATTGATAACACGAAGTTTGGACTGTATAATTGCCTATAATCGCAGTTCGAAGTTTTTAAGGCCACGTTGTACATGGCCATTTTTGGGAAAATATCAAACTCCTCGGAATCGCACCATATTTTGCACACGAATTAGAGGTCCTAAAAAATGATGTTAGGAACCGATACCACGAAGTTTGGACCGTAGAATTACTTAGAATCACAGTTCGAAGTTTTATGTCCATGGTTTACAGTTTTTGGGCAAAAATTTTGCACACGATTTGGAGGTCCTATAAAATAATAATAGGAACTGATACCACGAAGTTTGGACCCCAGAATTGCCTAAAATCGCAGTTCGAAGTTTTGGGTCCACGTTACAAAAGGTAATTTTTGGGCAAAAATTCAAACTCATCGGAATCGCACTAAATTTTTCACGAGGTCTTATAAAATGATGATAGAAATTTATACAACGAAGTTTGGACCCCAGAATTGTCTAGAATCGCAGTTCGAAAATTTTGGTCCACGTTGCACATGGCTATTTTTTGGCAAAAATTCAAACTCCTCGGAATCACACAAAATTTTGCACAAGATTTAGATGTCCTACAAAATGATGATAGGAATTGATACTACAAAGTTTGGACCCCATAATTGCCAAGAATTGCAGTTCGAAGCTTTAGGTCCACGTTGTACAGGGTCATTTTTGGAAAAAAATTGAAACTCCTCAGAATCACACCAAATTTTGCACACGAATTAGAGGTCCTATAAAATGACGATAGGAACTGATACCACGAAGTTTGGACCCTAGAATTGCTTAGAATCGCATTTCGAAGTTTTAGGTCCACGTTACATAGGGCGATTTTTGGGCAAAAATTCAAACTAATCGGAATCGCACCAAAATTATCACACTTTTTAGAAGTCCTTTAAAATGAAGATAGGAACTTATACCACGAAGTTTGGACCCCAGAATTGCTAAGAATCTCAGTTCGAAGTTTTAAGGCTACGTTGTACTGGCCCATTTTTGAGCAAAATATCATACTCCTTGAAATCACACCAAATTTTGCAAATGAATTAGAGGTCCCATAAAATGATGATAGGAACTGATACCATGAAGTTTGGACCCTAGAGTTGCCTGGAATCGCAGTTCGAAATTTTAGGTCCACGTTGTACAGGGCCGTTTTTTGGAAACAATTCAAACTCCTCGGAATCGCACAAAATTTTGCACACAATTTGAGGTCCTATAAAATGATATTAGGAACTGAAAACACGAAGTTTGGACCCCAAAATTGCCCTGAATCGCAGTTCGATGTTTTAGGTCCACGTTATACAGGACCATTTTTAGGCAAAAATTTAAAATCTTCGGAATCGCACAAAATTTTTCACATGCTTCGTAGGTCGTATAAAATGATGATAGGAATTGATGGCATGAAGTTTGGACCGTAGAATTGCCTAGAATCGGAGTTCGAAGTTTTAAGGCCACGTTGTACAGGGCTATTTTTGGGAAAAATTCCAACTCCTCGGGAATCGCACCATATTTTGCACACGAATTTGGAGGTCCTACAAAATGATGATAGGAACTGATACTACGAAGTTTGTACCCCAGAATTGCCCTGAATCGCAGTTCGAAGTTTTAGGTCCACGTTGTAGAGGGCCATTTTTTTGGCACAAATTCAAACTCATCCGAATTGCACAAAATTTTGCACACAATTTGCAGGTCATATAGAATGATAATAGGAACTGATACCATGAAGTTTGGGCCCCAGAATTGCGCTGAATCGCAGTTCGACGTTTTAGGTCCACGTTATACAGCGCCATTTTTGGGCAAAATTTCAAATGCATCGGAATCGCACAAAATTTTGCACACACTTTGTAGGTCGTATAATTAGATGATAGGAATTGATAGCACGGAGTTTGGACCGTAAAATTGCCTATAATCGCAGTTCGAAGTGTTTAAGGCCACGTTGTACAGGGCCATTTTTGGGCAAAATATCAAACTCCTTGGAATCGCACCATATTTTGCACACGAATTAGAGGTCGTAAAAAATGATGATAGGAACTGATACCACGAAGTTTGGACCCTAGAATTGCCTAGAATCGCAGTTCGAAGTTTTAGGTCCACGCTGTACAGTTTTAATTTTTGGGCAAAAATTAAAACTCCTCGGAATCGCACTAAATTTTGCACATGATTTTGAGGTCCTATAAAATAATGATAGGAACTGATACCACGAAGTTTGGACCCCAGAATTGCCTAGAATCGCATTTCGATATTTTGGGTCCACGTTACATAGGGTGATTTTTGGGCAAAAATTCAAACTCATCGGAATCGCACCAAAATTTTCACACTTTTTAGAGGTCCTTTAAAATGAAGATAGGAACTCATACCACGAAGTTTGGACCCCAGAATTGCTGAGAATCGCAGTTCGAAGTTTTAAAGCCACGTTGTACTAGCCCATTTTTTAGCAAAATATCATACTCCTCGAAATTGCACCAAATTTTGCAAACGAATTAGAGGTCCTATAAAATGATGATATGAACTGATACCACAAAGTTTGGACCCTAGAATTGCCTAGAATCACAGTTCAAAGTTTTAGGGCCATGTTGTATAGGGCCATTTTTTGGAAAAAATTCAAACTCCTCGGAATCGTGCAAAATTTTGCACAGAATTTGGAGGTCCTATAAAATAATGATAGGAACTGATACCACGAAGTTGGACCCCAGAATTGCCCTGAATCGCAGTTCCATGTTTTAGGTCCACGTTATACAGGGCCAGTTTTAGGCAAAAATTTAAACTCTTCGGAATCGCATAAAATTCTTGTTTTATCTATTATTGAACTTCGCAAGCATCTCATTGGACAAAGTTAAGTCTTTCCTTGACATTGTAAGTTCTTTTTCAAGACTTTCAACTTTTTCCATAGATTTAGAATGTTCATCCTCAAGAAACTTGATTTGATCAAGATGACTTTTGATCTCCTCATCATATTCCTTATCTCTTTGTGTTGCTTCATTCAACTTGAGTGTCAAGTCATTCTTTTCGGTCTCCAATAAATATATCTTCTTTGTAAGTTTTTTGTTTGTCTTTGACAACTCTTCACACTTCTTCAACATATTCTTGAACAACTCTGTAGAATTAACAGCACTCTCACTATCACTCCGAAGATCATTAGATTCAGTTTGTATATCTTCTTCGTGATAATTCGAGTGATCAACAGAGGCAGTCATAGCCCATAGTTCAATTTTATTCTCTTTAATACTTCCAATAATAATAAGAAGATCTTTAGAATCACTATACTAAGATTGAATTATTAGCTGCTTGGTTCATTTCTGTTGCTTGGTTTATTTCTGTCGAACCAAGCTTGGCCAAATTATACTGATTAAGTGAATACAAGCATATGGTTTATGGTTTGCAACAATTTCATATTTTGGAAGACCAAATCTGTTTTGTAATACGTGGTACTTTTAATTGCATAAAGATTAAGTATATTCGCTACTTTTACTTGCACAAGAATTTGATATACGTCATACTTTTACTTGCACATATATTTCTTGTATGAGGTAGATTTACTTGTGAAAGTCTAAATGCGCCTTACGGTTAATGAATTTAACCATATGTCTTTGTGACTATGGTTAGGGATCACACTATCACCAAATTAAAATTTCAATGGTGATTATAAGTGGAACAAAAATCTCAAACAAGAGTATTGACTTATTCGATTCTTAATATGCGGAAGTAAGAACAAGAATCAAATATTTCAATCTCTAAATAAATATAGAAATATGCACTAGAGATTTTGTTAACGAGGAAAATCCAAACTGGGAAAAACTCCGGGACCTAGTCTAGCAAAAATCTATTAAGAGTTATTGAAAACATACAACCCGATTTACCACTCGATGGACACGATTTACGACTCCCTCTGCGCTCCGATCAGCTATGGTCTATAGTTCTTCCACAAATTTGAACTCCATAATTTGCCTCTTAGTTGATTATCAATTCTCACGCATACAACTTGGAGTCCACCAAGCCAACGTGAATGAGCTGCACATACAATCTGAATCCATAAACCAGCGCCTCCCACAAAATGATGCGTCTCCAACTTGAACTCCACAAGTCCCGCACCTTGAACCAATACTCGACTCTACAAGTATTTCAGCACGAATTTGAATCTTCAAGCTCAATCACCGGAATTCCACCGGAATACTAAACGAAGGTTTTGACTAAGATGGGAAGGATTTAGTCATTTTCAACTAGTTTGGAAACTAATAATATGAGTTATGCTCTCCAATAACTTGTTAGGAGTTGGGGTGAATGGTTGATGAAAATAGTTCAAACTTACTCTATATATAATGGTGTTTATAGATCTAGATCTAGAACATCCCACGTGATGAATAGTTTATTCATTTTCTAGATCTAGATCTAGAACACACCAAGTATATTGAGTGGTGTTTCTAGATCAAGAACACACCATGTATGGTGGTGTTTCTTTTTTATTTAGAATTACATCACACAATGACTAATGAGTGATGTTTTTTCTCTTTTAGTTTAAGAACTATATTTCACCATAAGTTTTATTTTACAACAAACCACGTTACCCCATGTGAGTGGTGTCTAGATCTATATCACTTATATTAATGTTTATAAGTTTATAATACATTGTGAACTAAAACATTTATGGAAGGTTCTTTAGAATCATTCAAAATAGCTTTAAAAGTTGGTTGAAAGTTGTAAAAACCTTTTAGTACACTTTGGTTTCGAAACCTACATGCTTGGTTTCGAAACCAAAACTCATCTGGAGTCAAAATAGCAGTTTAGTAACTCATCTGGTCACAGTTTCCCTTAAAAGCGTGGTTTTCTGACAGCCTTCGTCCAAACACTAATTTTAAGGGGTTTTGACATCTCTTACATTCCGTACTTTCTCATATGATTCAAAATGAACTAACCACCTATGGTATTGAGTTTTCTAAGTCACTTACCATCCTAAGATGAATTCCGGTGGTAAGTTGAGCTACTTGGAGTCTTTTCTTCGCAACGTACCGAACAACGACTCACTAACTCTAACTCAAGTTACATTGACCTTCTTGAGTTGACTTTGACACGAAATTCGATAAATATGACATGAGTGAACTCATAGACCTAACAACTTGCATATAAATTTAATGGATGAACAAGTCAGTCCAATTGTACATGTCTTGTTGGGTTAACATAAGAAGAAGAAGAAGAAGAAGAAGAAGAAGAAGAAGAAGAAGAAGAAGAAGAAGACGAAGAAGAAGAAGAGAGAGATACCAATCTCACAACGCCGATCTCCTCCTCCGACGAGCAAATCGATGACCGATCGTGAGAAATCTTAGAGGGACGAGAGAGTATTGAAGAAGGAAGAAAAAGGGGAAGGGAGGAAATGAACGACAGAAATAAAGGAAAAAAAAAAAGAAAAAAAAAGAGAAAGGGGTTTGGGACTGATAGACTTAAAACATGGGTATAAGAAGTGGGTCGGATATAGCAGGGACAAAATAGTTACTTTTGGGTGGACCGGTCCATTTACTCAATTATTTTGGCCGGCCCCCCAAACGCTTAAGTTTTTGAAACTAGCGGAATTTTCTTCTCTTTATAATAAGTGTCCGTTAACGGGAACGGGAACGGGAACGGGAACGGGAAGAACGTACCACGAGCATCTAAAAATTAGGGGGTGGATGGGGGGAGAAAAACTCAAGCCCTAGAGAGCCCTAGACAAATACATAGACAGATGGATATAAGGTAGATGAGTAGAGGGAGAAAACAAATGAACAAAATGTATGTAGAAGAACTCCTCTCCGACCTCCTCTTCAATTTTTTATTTTTGAATTATGTAGTTTAGTTTTAGATTAGGTTAGGTTAATAATGGCGTCGTCCGAAGGAGGAGTACCAACTTCATTGATCAGACAAGTTCAGATCTCCCTCCGAGAAGAGGCCGGTATCCCCTCCTCTTACGATCCCCACGATCCGGCGCTCTTCGATCTACCTTATTCGTCTTTTCCTCTCAGTGAAATACTTGAGAAATTCGATTCAACTCCTTCTTACCTCCGGTGCAAGCACTGCCGAGGACCGCTTCTCAGGGGCCTTCAATCCATCGTCTGCGTCTATTGTGGGGCCCAACAGCGAAAACAGATGCCTCCCGATCCAATTCCCTTCAAATCTACCTTCGCTTATGCCTGGTTACTCCAATCTCTCGACTTAGACGGCTCGGTGAGTGAACTCTCTCTTGACTCTTACTATGAATTAATTACTTAATCGGTTTTGCTTCGAACAAATTTCAGTAAGTTTTCGATTAATTTTTTGGATGTTAGTTGTCTGATTCTTGAGTGAAGTTTTGGAAGGCAAAGACCAGAAATGCCAACATGAGTAGGAACTAGGAACGGATTAACGGTTAATTCATTTTGTTTTTTACTGGATGATTAAATCATCATCAAATCAGGAACTTAGCTGGTTGGAGCTTAAGTTTGGGACTTTGGGTAACAGAGGGAAATTAATAGTTCCTGTGAAAATTATTTGGATAAAATATATGCATCTACAACCCATTAGGTTTTTTTTTTTTTTTAAATAAATAAAATAACCAAAAAAATTTACTGGGTTTTCCTTAATGTTGACACATTTTATTTTTGATCTGAATAGGATGTATTTTACTAGTATGAGCAAATATCGGGCTGAGTCGGGCTTTTAGCACACCCATAGGCATCTAGGGAATCAAAGAGGAAAGATGGTTGGGGTGGAGTCCCGTGAAAGCGACTCTGGTTGGGTTGTTCTTTTGTAAAGTGAAAATATCTGCAATTGAATTATATTTTCTGTTTATATGCCTTACATTCAAAAATCATGAAACATGGTCCACCACAAGATGTTTCCTTTGAGCTCCTTTTTCTGTTTGATTACAGCTTTTGCATTGCCTTCAAAAATCACCTTGTCTAGCCTTTTTTGCTTTGCCCATTTTACAACCCTTAGGTTGTCTACTCCCTCCACCTCCGTGGGAGATTGGGTTCTTTTGGATATTTTATATGCTCCCCTGAAATCACCTGTATGATCACGCAAAATAACCCCAACACCTCTCTCTTAAGATCTATGACATGCTTTCAAATTCAAAGTACATCTTGCTTTCATATGTGCCAACAAAGTGGCACTCAAAGAGGTCCAATCTTAGAGTTTTGGATTCAATATGAGGGGAGGCTCAAACCCACTAGTTATCCATTCCATAAAGAGATAAATGGGAGGCAACATCTAGAGGAAACCCTTAAGGACATGCATACCATACATCTCTGGAAAAGGGAATTGTAGCATTAGATGATTCAGAGATTCTTTCCCCTCGAGGCACAGTGGGTAATTCATGCTTTCCAAGTTTAAGAATCTATAGAACTTATGCTTTTACAGGTCGAATATCTAGCAAGCATTTCCTTGTGAAAATTTGGATCCTTGGGAAGCATAGGTTCTTTAAATCCTACTCCAATTAAAGTAGGTTCTAGGAATGGTTTGGCTAAAGCATTGTGGGTTCATGAGAGCTTGGTTACCAATTTGATTGGGATTCCATCTTATTCTATCTTCAGAGTTTGAATTGAGACGAATACTTTTTCAAGACTCCTTTTCCTAAGATTATTGCAGATAATCTCCCAGAATTTTTAATAACGTCATGCCATGCATGCCAACTGTACCAGAGATAACAAGCAGATAAAAGGGTTTTCACACACACACTGTTCCTCCTCGTATGTTGGGTTAGTAGACCCAGAAACAAAAATTCAAAATTAAAAACTCAGGGTGTTATATGGTATGTTTGAGAAAAAAGATTGATGGTATTGCAAGCACAATGACTTCTATGTCTTAAGTTAGACATAGATTCATTCTTTGAATCCTCATACAGGTGTGCAAACACGAATTGTTGCTTTCAAACTATATATATATTTTGAGGGGTTCCATGCGGCAATTAATTTGATTAACAGATTTAATTCATTTATTTTTTTTTACTGTGCTCTTAAGTGCTGGAATTTAATTCATGACTATGATCATCTTAGTACACAATCATTTTAAATTCTTAATTCAGCATCTTGTTAAAAGATGTAGCGATTTCTGGTTCTGGGATATAATATGGTTAATTTAGATTCAGCAATTCCTTTCTTTATAGTATACAACATTACTAGACAATATAAAAATTTTGTAGTTTGCAAATTGCAACCAAACAGAATGCAAATTGGAACTAGGATACAAGATAGTCTTAATTAAACAAGAAGGAAACCAGAAACAGTTCAGTACTCGTTAAAAAACTGATTCTGAACGAGGCCCTGAAAAATAATCTTTCCATACTGGCTCCTAGACTAGTAAGTCACTATACCATGATAACTCGACTCAAGCTTCTGGAGAATTTGTTTTTTTTTTTTTTTTGGTTTTCAAAAGTAATATTTCTTCGCGAGGCGAGGGCATGGTTGCCTCTAGGCGGCGCCCAGGAACAGTGCCCCCAAACCAAATCCCTGTTTTTTCCTGCCCACTATATAATAATATAATCACTATTTTAGCCTATTTTCACATTTATGCATCTATTTTTTAGTGCTTTATGACATATAATCACTAAAAAATTCAGTCAACCGGCGGCGATCTGTAAATCCAGCAAGCCTGCTGAGACGAGAAGAAGAGGAAGATGAAGCAGCAGGCTAGAAGAAGAAGAAGAAGAAGAACTTAAACTTACCGGCGAATGGAAGACGGCAACGATGGCAGCAAACCCTAGCTCCCCCTCCCCTTTTTTCCCCTCTTGAATCAGATTTCTAATTTCCTCCAAAATATCGATCCCAATGGACCAAAACCCTTTCCATAAAACTTAAAATCTATTTTTAAACCCCCTAAAAAACATTTAAACAAAAAAAAAAAACACCAACAAAACTTGTATTTTACAAAAAACACCTAAGGATTTGGGGCACCACCCTTATTTTCTGGGGCGACCGCCTCTTTAGCCTCCTGGGCGAACCTAGGCGATCGCCTAGGCTAAAAAAGCGTGCACAAGGGGAATTCGGGGATGGGCGATGCGACACTCTCTTATTCGCCTCGCCTAGGTTGCCTAGGCGTCGCCTTTAACAACATAGCTATGAACTGGGCTAATATCTGTGCTAAATAAAATTAATCAGGATACTTCCACAGAGATTTTGTGTTTGATGATAGGTGATTGACAGTAAGTCTGATCTACTATCTTCAAAGGTTCATATCTGAGTACTGTGGTTATACTCTCAACAATCAAGACTAGTTTTTGCATTTAAGCTAGTTAATGTATTTTGGTAATGATGGTAAATGGATATAGTTGGGATGAAAAGCAATTTCCTGAAATTCTTTAGCTTTGTAAATGTTCGCTTGAAATTTATGCTAAACAAATAACATGGGGAAATATATTGCAGGAGGCTGTTGGATTAGCCACTGGAGATAGTGATTCAACTAAAGGGCAGAATGCGTCAAAGGATGAGTTGGTTTTGTCTGATCTATTTGACCTAGAACTGAAGTGGCCTGCTGAGTTGGAGGAAATGGAAAGTGTAGCTGTTAATAAGGCATCATTTCTGAGTAAAAGTTCTTTGAATTTGGCAGGAGTTGACCTGGACAACTTTTTCACTGAAGCAACAAAGGAGACTGCTAATGTGTCGAAGGAACAGTTAATACCTAACAAAGAGATCAAAAGTACAGAGAGTCATGAATTTCCTTCTCAGGAAAGTCTTAATTTGTTTGAGAGTGCTCAGTCTTTCAATGTGGTAGTTAGGACAGGTCTAACTGAGGGTGCTGTTGATGACACTTTTTCTGGTTGGGAAGCTGAGTTTCAGTCTGCCAGTTCTGGAACTCTTTGTGGGGATTCAAAATCGCGTGACCCTTTTATGGAATCTCCCATTGATCTCTCTATTCCGGGGGAGTCAGTCTTTGGCCCTTACACCGACATAAAGTTTAAAAACAGCATTGTAGACAGTGATGTAAAAACAGAACTTGATTTCTTTCCTCCTGCATCAATTGGGAAACCAAAGAAAAACTCAAGCAATCCTTCTAGCACAAGTGATAACTGGATCCAAGATGATCTTTGGCCAAGCGGAAACTCAAAAGTGTCCAATAGTGAGAAAGTTAACACAGATGATGGTTCAATTGATGCCTGGCAAGATTTTGCAAGCTCCGGAAATGCGCAAGATCCTTTTTCGAGTTCTTGGAAACAGACTGGTGATAGAATCACATCTTCTAATGAACAAGCTTCAGATATGAATTTGGTGAGTTTAGGTAACAACGTGCAAGAAATGGAGTTTGGTAGCTTTATGCAACCAGACCTCTTTCCAGGATTGTCCAGGAGTGATGGCGGTTCTACAGATGTGAAAAATATACAAGAAACTTCCATCGTTAACAGGTCTGTACCCCAATAGTACTTATTTCATTTTAGTAAACCCCTAAAAAAAAAAATTCATTTTAGTAAAGCTTTATTTATAGGTTCTCCTTTTTTTTTTGGGTCCTTTGTGACTAAAAGTTTGATATTTATAACAAACTCCTATCATGAATAATGACGTATGCATGCTAAATGGATTACAGTTATCTTTATTTTATTTTTATTTTTATTATTTTTTGTTCATAATGCAGCAAGTTTACCTATAGATAATTAATTTGATCGAACTTAATTATGCCTTGCTGTTTTGATTTAATATAGCACAGTTGCAAGCTGATTGACATTTTTCTCTCCCATTAAAAAGCCCTCTCTGTCTAGCATCTCTTTTAAGTTTATCTTGATCTATATTATTTCTTTGCCTGTATTTATATCTCAAAAATGTTTTTTTCGTAATGCTATCTCATCTTTGATAAGAAAATCACAGTACTTGGTGGACTACTTCTATTGGCTTTTGTACTTTCTGGAGCCAGGTATAAAACTAGTGTGAATTTCATTGTGTTTAAGTTCTGGAAAAAAAAGGGCTTAGGTTTAGGGAATGGGATTTAGGCTTAGGGTTTTAAGGGTGTTAGTTTAGGTTTTTCAGTTGAACCAAGTTTAGAGTCCTGACTCCTGATATTGAAGCTAAGACCTATATCTGAAATGTTGAAGGATTTTTTAAGGTTTGTAAAGGATAAATTTATGATGTATACAAAATATTCTAGGGAGAGAAAATAGTTTCTATTTTTATTAATTTCGTATTAGCTTTTAGGTAGGTATTTTAGGAGGTCTTAAATTGCTATTTTTGAGTTATTTTATGTTTAGAAAGTGTCCTTAGGTTAGTAGTTTACTTGGGTTGCAAGTTTTTAGGTTTTTAGTANTCAGTTCCAAACTTTATTTTCTGATCTGTTTTCACGGTTTTGCCCGACGCAAGTGACTGGAGAGTCCGTTAAGCCTCCGGTGCAGACCCAAGCAAGTTTGGTGGCGGCGCAACCCCTTGTTCCTCCTACTTCGGTAGGTTTATCATTAAACCAGGTTGTAGGGAGTTCCTCCAACCCTACGCAGAAACGCCAGGAG
Source organism: Macleaya cordata (assembly GCA_002174775.1). Taxonomy (NCBI): domain Eukaryota; kingdom Viridiplantae; phylum Streptophyta; class Magnoliopsida; order Ranunculales; family Papaveraceae; genus Macleaya; species Macleaya cordata. Next base: position 84,410 of record MVGT01002903.1, read on the forward strand.
AAGAATAAAGAAAAAATCGTGGTGCGGCCCACGATCCCCGCTGGATTAACCCCGTCCGAGGCCGATAAGTTCTTGATGGCAGATCTGGAGAATCATAAACCTAACCATAAACCATTGGATCAAAGATCAGTTTGTTCTCTAAATCAACTTGAAGAACAACGAACCAAGGAATGGATTCGAAATTCAGCATGGTTTTATTTATGTCATGTGGGTCCCCTTCTTTTTAAGAGAAAACTAGGTGTAGGATTTTTAAATAAAGGACCGACTCCTACACTCTCATCTGTTACAAATCAAATTTTTAAGGAGTTGTTTGATCAAACAAGTTTTTGTCATTGGATTTTTGGGAAGGAGCAGATTTTTGGGAGTGGCCCATTGGTATTTAAAGGCCTGATTCGTCGGATTGCCCTGGGTCGTGTTATACGTTTGATGGAGCTTTTGGATCCGGGCCCTTATCATTCTAAAGTTCTGTTTGGTAGCGTACAACCAATCGAATTGCCACCGGATCCTCCTGACGTTGATGGTGCTGATTTTTCTTCAAAGTTCGGGTCGAACTTTTTTGAAGCCGGGGAGTATGATGTGTACAAAATATTCTAGAGAGAGAAAATAGTTTCTATTTTTAATAATTTCGTATTAGCTTTTAGGTAGGTATTTTAGGAGGTCTTAAATTGCTATTTTTGAGTTATTTTATGTTTAGAAAGTGTCCTTAGGTTAGTAGTTTACTTGGGTTGCAAGTTTTTAGGTTTTTAGTAAGTTTTGGGCTCTTTGGTGAGGAGTTATCTATATAAAGAGCTCCTATTACGAAAATTAATTAAGTTTTATAATGATTATATTTTTTGATTCGTAGAAATCGTTGAGTTGAGAGTTGAAACGCTTCCGCAAATATTATTTACATCAATTTGACTCTTGGGATTGAAGAGCAAAAGTTAAAAGAGAATCAGATAAGCAAAACCTAGAATCACTACGGTTTTGGGAGGCACTCCTAGGAAGAAAGGTGCATCCTTCAAAGCAACCATAGCAATAGATTATCTTGAAAGTTCTGTCATGCATTCCTTGAGAAACAGCAGTTGCTAGGGCTTGACATATCCCTAATAACCTTGTAAACTTACGTTTACTCCCTTCACATCTTAAAACCATATACAACAAAAAAAGGTATTGTTTGCACTTAAACTACGAACCAAAAATATATACAACATGTAAGCGACTGAGATCTTCACTAAATGGCTAGAATCCAAATACGCCAAAAAGTAAAATGACCCAAATACACCGACTACCCCCCAACAAAATGAAAATAACTACTTAAACTCCAATTTGGTCCTTCACCCATTTCATGCAATATAAGGACTACTAAACTCCCATGTGGCCTTCTAAGATTAGTCTTGAGAAGCTGTTTGTGCTTCCTATCAAAGTGGTTGTTGTAAGCCGATTTGGACCCTATATATATATGAGAGTGGATCCAAGTACATTGGTTAGGAGTACATTGAGTATACATTAGTTTGTGGGGCCCACCTAGAGATGAATCAAGGGCTCATTTTAAGTTAGGATATCCTCTTCATCATGTTGATCATCTTCACAAAAAATTAGCCCATTCTAAAACTTAGTAACCATATCATCAGGTGATTAGAAATCACTGAAAATCAACGGTGCTAGAGCTATTCAAAGACCGTTGATTTTCAATGATTTCCAATCACTGGATGATAGGGTTACAAGTTTTAAAATATGCTAGTTTTTTGTGAAGATAATCAACATGATGGAGAGAATATCTTAACTTAAAACTCTAAGCATAAAGCTGAAGAAGTCAGTGTTATAGGCATCTCGAGGAGATAAAGTTGTCCAAAGCTATTGGCTTTGGTCGGCTGATTTGTTAAATATTATGTATTCTGATCCTTTTTCCACTCCGAACCCCCACAGTTTTTCCATTGTTACAAATTATTTACCAAGATAGTCATGGTCTTCAGCTTAAACCTCATTTTTTGAGGTGTACTTGTTTGACTTGAAGTAGGATTGCTTAAATTGATTGTCCACGTGCTAAAGCTTGCTCTCGTGATACTGCTTCTTACTCGGGCATATTTTTTTTTTAAATTTATTTATTGATGCCGCCCCCCTTCTTGTGTGCATATTATAGGGTTGAGGTTGGGGGGTTGAAAACTGGGGGTGACGGTAAAAGCCCAATGAATGATGATGATGGGAGTTCTGACACAGCTGTGCAGACAGATTCAGCCAACTCCATTGCAGTAGAGTCTCTGATGTCACAAATGCACGATCTATCCTTCATGCTCGATACCAACCTCTCCATCCCTAAAAGGAGCAGCGATGGTTTTGGTTCGGATCTGTAGCGAAATTAAACTAGCCTCCCACCCCCCTACTGTTCCACATGTTGAGCTTTTCTGATGTAACGTTTCTTTTTTGTCCATCTCTTACTCAAAAGAAAGACACTATTCTCAAACTTTGAGTTCCTGCAATGTTTTATATAGCGGCCGATGTGAGGTGATATCGTCCTACTTAGCTGCTTTTGATTCAGAGCACAGCTTTTGTTTGTATGCAATGTGAGAAGGCAAAGCTTTTGGGATCTTCTTCTATGATTTTGTTTGTATATCTAATTTTTTTTTTTTTTATAATTATCTCTGCAGTATTTTTTTCAGTTGGAACAGTAATAGCACTGGATGCTTGGTTGCAGCCTGCAGGTAAGAACTGGCTGGTCATTTTGCTTTAAAATTCAAGAAATGAATTTCTTATGACCGAGCAGGGATCTCTGTTATTAAAGAGAAGTATTGTTTAATTTTCAAATACCGGATGGGAAATTTTAAAAGCACCCCCAATATTCTTATCAGCAGGCCCGATAGGTTGGACTTGGTCAATTAAGTTTGACCATACAATTAGTTGTGGCAGTCCCCATTTTGGTGAAGCCTTTCTTCGTCTTTTTTTATATTGGAACTCCTTCCTTCTCCGTCCTTAAAACAGAAGGGGTTCGATCTCGACTTCTTAATCCTTTGAATCAAAATCAAAAGGAACTACCCAAAAAATAAAATAATAATCATAAAAACAAAAATGAGTCTGTAACACCTGGAAGAAGATGAAGTTGAATCCAACACTACATTTCACCTGAACACGCAAAAAGTCGACAATTTTTGCTCTCTTAAAATCTACTTAAAAAGAAAAACCAGTGCAATAATCCAAGCTTTTAAATAGTCATAGAAAATTTTGAGGAATGACCAAAAATTACTTTTTAATAATATTTTGATCCAAAATTTGTACAAATATTTTAAAATAGCTAAAAACTCCAAAACAAGGTGTAAAGACATATCTGCCTTTTAAATAACTATTTTTTTTATATTTTATTTTTACATAAAAAATGTTATAACATTAAAAATATAAATCAGTTTTTTATAGAATTTATATATTTGGTGAATTCCAAGAGACTCGATGTATCCTTGAATCTTCTCTCTAATGATATCGCCTCATATTATCCTTAACCTAATTCATCGGCCCCAGAGGAGAATGGTGATGGAGTTGTATTGCGGCCTTCTCTTGTTTATCAACTTGAACCTCATTCTTCTGCAGTTAATGTTACGGGAAAGCAAAATGATCGCTCAAAAGCTTTTGGGATCATATTCTAAGTTTAGGCAAAAAACAAATGACAGGTTCCGAGAGGATTGGTCTCTTTCGGCTCGAATGCCCGGGAGGGAACGGCCAGCCTGCTGCCTGGTGGTGTGGTACGTAGTGGTAATAGTTGAGATCTTTGACATAAGACCAGTCAATAATATTTTTTTCTAAAAAAATAAAAATAAAAATTTTACATAACATAAAACTATGTTCTAACTAGTTTTTTTTTAACTAAATTGGATCAAATTCAGATTTTCATGCTTCAAAATCAGGCAATAGCAAAAGAAGTGAAGATCTCGACGAGTGTTTTCTAAATATATGAATTTCGTCAAAATCTGTTACTAAAAACTGAATGCAAAAAATATTTTTGCACAAATAAACATACTACTACTTTGACAAAAAAAAGTGCAAAAATATTTTTGCACAAATATACATACTACTTTGACAAAAAAAATACAAAAATATTTTTGCACAAATAAATATACTACTACTTTGACAAAAAAAAAGTGCAAAAATATTTTCCATTTTGTAAATAGAAAACTATGTTTTAGAACGTTTTTAACTAATATGTATCTAAATCCGAATTTTTATGCTTCAAAAACAAAAAACATCAAAATAAAAAGCGAAAATCTTGACTAGTTCTTTCCAAATATATAAATTTTGTCGAAATATAATATTAAAAATTGCTTGCAAAAATATTTTTGCAAAAAAATTGTAATAACTTTTTTTTTTATGAAAAAAATATTGTTGACTGATCTCATCTCGAAGATCTCGAAGAATGCTTTTCAAATATATAAAATTTGTCAAAATCTGATTTTTAGTTTAAGAGATATAATAATTTAAAGTTTAAAAATAAAAAATAACAAATTTTTTCTCTCCTCCACCTATACACCTTTATAATCACATAAAAAGACAAAATAAGGGTATAATTTGAACTAAAAGTGCACCACAATGGAGTTTTTGGATATTTTGATATTAAAAAATGAGTAATTGGATATACAATTTTCAAATATAAGTTTTTGTATAAAAGATAAAAATTTGTGTAGTAAATAGCATTTGGCAGGTATAAAAGTGAGTTTTTGGCGATTTCCTTGACGAATTTTTAATCAAAAGTATTAACAAGGATGATTGGTTACTTGCAAAAACTAGAACCCTAAAATCCATTATCCATTCAAACTCCCATCCAAGAACCCTAAATTAATCCATCGAAGTCCACAAATGCACCTCGATTACACTAATTGAATCTGCAATTATCGTTAAACAGGTAGAAGAAGATGAATTCTATGACTTTTATAACTCGGAACTGTCTATAAACTGGCGACATGATGCCGAATCCATCGACCAAAAACGGCTGGTATTTCTAGATGCAATACCATCAATTACTTCAAAAGGAACCAATTTCACTTAAAAAACAATGATTCAAACTGTTGACAAGTAATTGTTTGGAGATTGAACTATACTGTAGCAGTAAATTTGTTTACACTAAGCTAAAAAACTTAGTAATTTCTCCAGTAGTTCAAAGTTTCAATCTGTCATGGATGTTTGGTGAAATTAGAAATGTCAGGAAAATTAACATAGATAATCAGGAAAATGGTACAAGTAGTCCACTAGCTTAAGTAATCCCGGTGGTGGTGTGAATAAGTGGTAATGGCCGGAGAAATATAACTGCGGAAATGTGGTGGTGAAGATGAAAGTTGAAGAATGAAGAGTGGTGGTGACGATAATAGTCGTGGAGAGAGATCAGAAAAAAAACTGGGAGAGGAAAAAAAAAAGGGAAACTTGACTCAATAGACCGATCTCTAAACCCTAAACCCTAAACCGATCCAGGGTGGGGTTCGGCCGAATAGTTCGGCATGATTTTGGCTCAAGACTTGTAATCCTTCTCCTTTTCTCGGACTGTTTTGCCCCCCCTATATAAACCAGTCCCGATTGGAGACTCTGGGTTTTTCCTCTAAAACCCACTCTGAACCTCATCTTCTTCATCTCTTCACCTCCGATCAGCGCCTCCAAAGTTCGGACAGAGAAGGAAGGAAGAAGGAGAAGAAAGGGAGAGGAAGAGAAAAAAGAAGAAGAAAAAGGAGAGTTCACACCGAATCATGCCGAAGGAAGGAAGGAAGGAAGGAGGAGGTTGATGTTTCAAGACCGATCTCCATAGTGTGTCTCTCGACCACCGTTGACGCCATTAAATCACCTTTTTAGCAGTCCTTGATGGAAGTTTAGTGCTGAAAAATTCCATCCTACACTCTCACACAGGCTGGGTTCTCTCTCTAACAACAGATCCACCATTAAAGCATCTGCCATTCAGCTTGGAGTTGGGGGTTTCTCTCCCATGAAATCTGCCATTACAGAAACTTAAGGAAGCTAAAGTAAGTGTCCTTCATCTTCACTATTGAACCCTAAATTTCGAAAATTTTATCACATTTTAGGGTTTACAGTTGATAGTTTTTATAAATTCATCCAAATTTTTTCTGATGCGTGTTTTAACGATTAGTTGATAGAATGTTTGTTCATGTTGATCGATCATGCTGTAACTAAGACACAACTTCCATTTGATTTTTGGAAAATGGTCCTCTTCCTATATGAATAGGTTTGCCGGTAAATAGAATACTCACTGCTTTGTTCAACAACATTCACAACCAACTACAATAATTTATTGAAGTACTATTGATCATCATTGGTAAGTTAGCAGAGGTCTGAACCAGCTGCAATGTTGAAGGGTTTAGGTTAAGATTATTAGCCATATTGAAATTAAGACCCAACCATGGAAAACATCTGAACCCTTGTACCCAATACCCAAATTCACACAAAATCAACATCTGCCAACAACCCACTTTAGGGGAATGTGTTTTATGTTGGGTTCTCTTCTTGATAATTTTTGTTTTGTTCAGAGGAACTACCTGATTAGTAGGAGTTAATATGATGGGTTTTAGGAGATGGATTTTGGGTTTTATGGGTGTGTTTGTTTTGTCTGGGGATGATGATGATGAAAGTTTTGGGTTTTGTTGGTGGGAGCTATAGATGAAGCTGAAGGGAAATGAAGTTAGTATTGATGGGTTTTTTCTGGGTTTTTGAGTGAGTGAGATGAATGGGTTTCCACTGGGTCTTGATTTGCAAATCATGGTGTGTGAGTTGAGGTTACAGACTTAAAAATCTGATTATTCAACAGAAGATAGAATTTACAAATGAGTTTTTGAAGAAGCTGGTTGTCCAACATTTAGAGAGAGAAAGAAAGAAAGCAATAATGGGCACCAAAATATATATGAGGCGGCGGGCTACCTTACTGTTGTGTTGGGATTCTTTCGATCATAGTACAACATTAGGTAGTACGAGGGACCCTCGTATGGTTACGGGTGCTAGGAACAGGTTCATTTGACCTACATGTTTGTCGGTTATGCCCATATACGCCACATCTCCCACATCTTCTTTTTTGTCGATCTAATTCTCCTCGAGATGGAATACATCGCTTCTTTGGTCGACCACCAGGTCGTCGTGTAGTCAGAGGTAACATAACGCGATTACGGACCTCTTCGGGGATCGACCAAGTTGAAGGAGACATTAACGGGTACACCGATTCAGCATATGCTTGCCTCACGGTGGCGCGATGGTAGAATCGAGAACAGAACTGATAAGGATCGATGCTCCTGCTTTTACATACAGCCATTACATGTGTGTATAGCAGCTGGTCAAGATCAAACACATGGCACGTGCATGTCTTATGCCCCAAGTGCACCTTCGCGTTCTTATCATCATCTAAGACCTCAAACTCTACCAAGTTAATAGAGTTAACTCTAAACCGCGAAGACTCTCTCAACCTCAATTGGAGCTCCTTCTCAGCCCACACTATAAGTAGAGATTTAGTGCCAAGCTCATTCTCCCGACGTTTACAATACCATGTTTGTAGCATCGCTCTAATGTGCTCCATCAATTTCGCAACAGGAAGTTCTCTAGCATCCTTGAGAATAGCATTTAAACACTCTGCAATATTTGTCGTCATGATATTGTACTGTCTGCTAGTAGAGTGCGCACGAGACCACTTCTCAACTCCTACGTCGACGAGGTTCTTAGCAACATCGGGAAATACAATGCTAATTTGGTAGAACAATCGGTTGAACTCTGACATTTGATAACATTTCGCTGCCGTAAAGAAGAGTGGATGAACAACATCATTTTTGAACTTCACCTTAACATTAGTGCTGATGTGATAGGTGCAATACCCATGCATTGCATTCGAAAACACCTCCGCTATGCTGTTCTCTATACTTCCATTTCGATCTGAGATTATAACCAAGTCTGCAACATCCTCGATCACCTCAAGCAATTTATTAAGAAACCAAGTCCACGACTCATCGTTCACCGAATCACCAATTCCAAACACCAAAGGAAATATGTTGTTATTTCCATCCAAGCCGGTGGCAACAAACAACGTACCCAAATATCTGGCCTTCAAATTCGTTCCATCCACAACTATTACAGGTCTGATTGAACTCAAAAACCTCTGAACGCAAGTCCAACTGACATGAAGTAGTACTTGAAAGTATGATCTACATCTGTCTCAATGTGCATCACAACACACTCTCTTTGTATATCCTTAACGATTTCCCTTGGTTTGTACATGCGTCCAGTGCCCTTGTACTTATGCTTTGTGTACTCTCTAATTACCCTACTTGTTGCCTGTCGATGCTCGCGGTGGAGACTTTTCAAACAACAAGAGTGGACTCTTTGATATTTTTGGACTCTGAGAATTTACAGTGGGTGAACTTTGTTGCACGAAGTGCCCACTTGCAATTGTCATCTGCACAAACTACAACTAGGAGTACACGTGTAGATTTCTTTACTTTGTACTCAAAGTTCCTTCGTATAGCCAGCATACTTAATCTCTTCTGTACATCCCTCTTACTTTCAAACATATCATTAACTTGGATATCTAATCGCTCACTTAATCCTGGCCCCTAGTCTGGAGGTGGGGATGAAGTAGAATCATTGCAATGATCGTCAACGCTGGAAACATTAACACTGGACTTTGGACGATGTCACTGTTCTGCAAATTCTGGCCCACCCTTCTTCGTTAAATGCTTGTTCCCTTAGCGGTACTCTCTTCGCCTTTGGAATTTCTTTTTCATCAACATCTATTACATTAGCCTCGTTCATTTGGCGGTTCTCCCCTTACCCCTGCATTATTTTCATCAGCGCAGCGGAAGAAGGCAGCTCGTCTGCAAAAACATTGTGTAAAAAATGCACCCACGTCCCAACCATCTTAGGTTTCACAAACTTTTTTCATAGAACATGCAGCAATAAGCATATCATACTTCGCTTTCAACTATTACGGACACGCCATGTACCATTTTGTTAGCATACTGTTAGCATTATATTACCATGATCCTTTGTAGTTTAAGATTTAAAAATATACGCTCAAAATTGTAAATGATCAAATATTTGGGAAAATATGTACTATTTCATAAATGAAAAAAGACAACAACATAGTTCACATTAGCACACAGTTAGCTTAGTGCTAGCATTTTGTTGGTTAGCATCCTGTTAGCATATTTTTGCATTTTATTACTTCAATCCTCCATTCATAGTGACGATGATGATCAATAGTACTTCAATAAATTATTGTAGTTGGTTGTGAATGTTGTTGAACAAAGCAGTGAGTATTCTCCCCGAGTCCATTACGTTTCGTATTTGCTAGGGGTTAGTTAGTCGGTGAAGTCTCCTTCCTATTCCTATAGATCCGAACATAGCCTCGTTACAGTCTACACTCCATAGTGTGTTCTGGAACTTATCTCTTATCACTCTTCTTTCTCTCTCTACCTAATTTCAAATTCATTATTATTAAGATATTCTTGCTTCCTCTTTCAAGCATCATTACCCACTTTATGTACTCTCTTTCTCCCTCTCTCTAAATGTTAGACAACCAGCTTCTTCAAAAACTCATCTGTAAATTCTATCTTCTGTTGAATAATCAGATTTTTAAGTCTGTAACCTCAACTCATACACCATGATTTGCAAATCAAGACCCAGTGGAAACCCATTCATCTCACGCACTCAAAAACCCAGAAAAAACCCATCAATACTGACTTCATATCCCTTTAGCTTCATCTATAGCTCCCACCAACAAAACCTAAAACTTTCATCATCATCATCATTATCATTATCATCATCCCCAGACACAACAAACACACCCATAAAACCCCAAATCCATCTCCTAAAACCCATCAAATTAACTCCTACTAATCAGGTAGTTCATCTGAACAAAACAAAAATTATCAAGAAGAGAACCCAACATAAAACACATTCCCCTAAAGTGGGTTGTTGGCAGATGTTGATTTTGTGTGAATTTGGGTATTAGGTACAGAGGTTCAGATGTTTTCCATGGTTGGGTCTTAATTTCTGTAATTCCCCGTACCCCAAAACAAAGGACATTACCATCAGTCTACAACGAGACTCAAATCCGGCAGAGTCTCCCCTGTAAACTGGACCTTTTGCCACCTGATAAACACAATGCATACAATAATATACACAGCGGAAGCAAAATAAGCTAAAAGTATGCACAAAAATTGCCACCAATTTTTTTTCTCAACTGGAATCCCAACAATGTAGGACCAGGAGGGGCCTGTCAAGACAACATTGTCTAAAATTATCCCATCCTCTAAGTCACCTGCAGTATAACTATGACATTCAATCTTTCACTTAACATGTATATATTTGTGATATAATATATAGTTATGTTTGTTGTTTCCTGTCAAAATATATATATCGAGAATAAGATAAAGTAAAAGTCGCATTCATATAAAAAAACAAAAGTAACATAAGGCTCACAACCGAGCCATAAAACATACGTCTCTAAAGTTAACGAAATAGAGGTAGAAAATCATCCACGGTGACTGAAGAGAGGGAGACCTACATCCACCACAAAATAAGGAATCCCTCGCCCAGTAAACCACGTCACAGCGCCACTAATGATCCTAACTCGATCCTCAAACGTCAACTGTAAAACCACGAGAATAATTGGGTGAGAAACTCAGTAGGTAGATCAACCATTCTAATACCATCACATGCAGCGATTAATCCGATAACAACTCAAAAGCATTTATAAAAGCAATGCATATTATATAGTTGATTGAAACATCAAAGAAAGTCCTGCATGTACATATACAAACAATAGTAGTGTACTTCTACTAGCATAGCCAAGGAACACGACTTGGTTACCCCAGTTAGAGTTACTTCAAGATCAGATACCAACTGCGCACAATTTGACGATTGCAGACTAGACAAGGGCCCCCAACTAATCCAGAGAAGGTTCCCCGATAACCTTCCCTCGCGTCTAACACCCATCGGGCAGGCATGCGAACCTCAGCTAAACTAGGTACCAACACCACCAACAAACATGGTTTACCAGGAAATAATCATGACTTCCCAGACTTCCCTAGATGCACATGTGTCCCTGACGTCCCAAACCGCCCTGAAAATAAAAACACCTAGCAAAGTCTCAGATTGTGTACCTTATCTGGATAAGCATGATCCACCATCCTTGTAGAGAGTCCCCATACTTTCACAAGCTTACCTTAGTGATAATATATAGTAGTATATATATATAGGTTGTGTGTCTTTTAAGTTAAAGTTGGAAAACTATTTTGGAAAAACCCTTTTGAAAACCAAAGTCCTTTTATTGTAGAAATCCCAATTTTGAAAATTTATTTCTTTTGAAATCTACATACAAGAAGTGTAACTGGTCCTAAGGATGAGGAACAATGGCAAGCCAACTCACCCACCCTCGTAAGGGTGAGGATCCCTGGCAAGCCAACTCGCTCACCCATAGGGTGCGGGAACATGGCAAGCCAACTCACCCACCCCCGTAAGGGTGAGGATCCCTTACAGGCCAACCTACACACCCAAGTCTGTGGGACCTGGCAAACCAACTCACCCACCCCCGTAAGGGTGAGGAACCCTGGCGGCCAACACACATAGATCACTCGGGTGGGAATCTGAGTGGAAGTAACACAGGCACCAGTCCACCTAAGGTATACACGGTTCTCTGTGTCGTCGTGAACCCTATCAAGCCCGGTAGTGAGACGCCACTACCGTCTTTAGGCGGTTACGGAAAGAAATTCCTTTTTGTCACATTTTTAATGCTGGGTTTCACATCGAGAAAACACTTGATAAAACAGATTCTCGTCTTTTCCAATGGTTTTCAATATATCAAACACAATTTCATCTACACATGTAAAACATAGTTTTCCAAACATAACCATCATTTCATCCACATAAGTCATGATATGAAGATTTGAAGTCACAACAGTTCACAATCCATGAAAAATATTTCATAAACATGATATATAATCGAGCATGCATTTTTCTATATTAAAATCAGTTTCTCAATGCTTTCTTCATATCATAAGTTTGTTGTTTTCCATAAATCATATGCCATGCCTTGTATACAAGAAAGTACATACATATTAGTTCGAAACATGCATTTAAAGTGGTTAGGTGCTATTAAGATGAATTGACCACCTACCTCAATGATAAAGAAACTTAGGACTCAGATCACCCAAACCGTTCGACCCTCCTAACTCGGAAGCTAGNGGTGCTATTAAGATGAATTGACCACCTACCTCAATGATAAAGAAACTTAGGACTCAGATCACCCAAACCGTTCGACCCTCCTAACTCGGAAGCTAGAGAAAACAAGCAAGATAACAAACATTAGGTCCTAATACTTAGAACCAAAGAAATTTCGAAATAAAGATAAATAGAGTGCCAGAGTCTCAAAATCAAACACCCAAAAGCATAAAGGTTAAGAAAAACTACAGTATTAGGTTCCTAAGAGTTTAGAAAACCCATACTAAAGTTTCAAGGCCTGGTTATGGCTCTTAAAACCTTACCAAATAACAAGAACAAATCATAACAAATAAACCATAAGTCAAAAGTTAGAGACTATATACCTTTTAGAAAGGACTTTCAAATATATTCTCAGATAAGTAAACTTATAATTTATTGGAAACATCCAGTAAACTAGATCTACCGAAAAAATTTGAATGTCATAGTTATACGGCAGGTGACTTAGAGGATGGGATAATTTTAGACAATGTTGTCTTGACAGGTCCCTCCTGGTCCTACATTGTTAGGATTCCAGTTGAAAAAAAAACAAAAGTAACATAAGGCTCACAACCGAGCCATAAAACATAAGTCTCTAAAGTTAACGAAATAGAGGTAGAAAATCATCCACGGTGACTGAAGAGAGGGAGACCTACATCCACCACAAAATAAGGAATCCCTTGCCCAGTAAACCACGTCACAATGCCACTAAGGATCCTAACTCGATCCTTAAACGTCAACTGTAAAACCACGAGAATAATTGGGTGAGAAACTCAGTAGGTAGATCAACCATCCTAATACCATCACATGCAGCAATTAATCTGATAAAAGCTCAAAAGAATTTATAAAAGCAATGCATATTATATAGTTGATTGAAACATCAAAGAAAGTCCTGCATATACACATACAAACAATAGTAGTTTACTTCTGCTAGCATAGCCAAGGAACACGACCGGGTTACCCCAATCAGAGTTACTTCAAGATCAGATACCAAGTGCGCACATTTTGACGACTGCAGACTAGACAAGGGCCCCTAACTAATCCAGAGAAGGTTCCTCGACAACCTTCCCTCGTGTCTAACACCCATCGGGCAGGCATGCGAACCTCCACATTTTCAATATATCAAACACAATTTCATTTACACATATAAAATATGGTTTTCCAAACATAACCATCATTTCATCCACATAAGTCATGATATGAAGATTTGAAGTCACAACAGTTCACAATCCATGAGAAATATTTCATAAACATGATATATAATCGAGCATACATTTTTCCATATTAAAATTAGTTTCTCAATGCTTTCTTCATATCATAAGTTTGTTGTTATCCATAAATCACATGTCCTGCCTTCTATACAAGAAAGTACATACATATTAGTTCGAAACATGCATTTAAAATGGTTGGGTGCTATTAAGATGAATTGACCACCTACCTCAATGATAAAGAAACTTAGGACTCAGATCATCCAAACCGTTCGACCCTCCTAACTCGGAAGCTAGAGAAAAGAAGCTAGATAACAAACATTAGGTCCTAATACTTAGAACCAAAGAAATTTCAAAATAAAGATAAATAAAGTGCCAGAGTCTCAAAATCAAACACCCAAAAGCATAAAGGTTAAGAAAAACACAGTATTGGGTTCCTAAGAGTTTAGAAACCCATACTAAAGTTTCAAGGCCTGGTTATGGCTCTTAAAACCTTACCAAACAACAAGAACAAATCACAACAAATAAACTATAAGTCAAAAGTCAGAGACTATATACCTTTCAAAAAGGACTTTTAAATATATTTTCAGATAAGTAAACTTAGAATTTATTGGTTCTACCTCTATTTCGTTAACTTTAGAGACTTATGTTTTATGGCTCGGTTGTGAGCCTTATGGTACTTTTGTTTTTTTATATGAATGCGATTTTTACTTTATCTTCTTTTCGTTATATATATTTTGACAGGAAACAACAAACATAACTATATATTATATCACAAATATATCCATGTTAAGTGAAAGATTGAATGTCATAGTTATACTGCAGGTGACTTAGAGGATGGGATAATTTTAGACAATGTTGTCTTGGCAGGTCCCTCCAGGTCCTACATTGTTGGGATTCCAGTTGAGAAAAAAAATGGGTGGGAATTTTTGTGCATACTTTTAGCTTATTTTGCTTCCGCTGTGTATATTATTGTATGCACTGTGTTTATTAGGTGGCAAAAGGTCCAGTTTACAGGAGAGACTGCTGGATTTGAGTCTCCTATAGACTGATGGTAATGTGCCTTGTTTTGGGGTTTCTTTTTGTGACCGCCTAAAGATGGTAGTGGCGTCTCACTACTGGGCTTAATAGGGTTCACGACGACACGGAGAACCGTGTATGCCTTAGGTGGACTGGTGCCTATGATACTTCTACTCGGATTCTTGCCCGAGTGATCTTTGTGTGTTGGCCACCAGGGTTCCTCACCCTTACGGGTGTGGGTGAGTTGGTTTCCCAGCTCCCACAGACTTGGGTGCATGGGTTGGCCTGCTAGGGATCCTCACCCTTACGGGGGTGGGTGAGTTGGCTTGCCATGGTCCAGCACCCTATGGGTGAGCGAGTTGGCTTGCCAGGGATCCTCACCCTTACGAGGGTGGGTGAGTTGGCTTGCCATAGTTCCTCATCCTTAGGACCAGTTACACTTCTTGTATGTAGATTTCAAAAGAAAGGAATTTTCAAAATGGGGATTTCTACAAAAAAAGGACTTTGGTTTTCAAAAGGGTTTTTCCAAAATAGTTTTCGAACTGTAACTTAAAAGACACACAACCTATATATATATACGTATACTACTATATATTATCACTAAGATAAGCTTGTGAAAGGTTGGGGACTCTCTACAAGGATGGTGGATCATGCTTATCCGGATGTGGTACACCATCTGAGACTTTGCTAGGTGTTTTTGTCTTCAGGGCGGTATGGGATGTCAGGGAGACATGTGCATCTAGGGAAGTCTGGGAAGTCACGATTATTTCCTGGTAAACCATGTTTGTTGGTGGTGTTAAGTAACTAGTTTAGCTGAGGTTCGCATGCCTGCCCGATGGGTGTTAGACGCGAGGAAAAGTTGTCGGGGAACCTTCTCTGGATTAGTTGGGGGCCCTTGTCTAGTCTGCAGTCGTCAAATTGTGCGCACTTGGTATCTGATCTTGAAGTAACTCTGACTGGGGTAACCCGGTCGTGTTCCTTAGCTATGCTAGCAGAAGTACACTACTATTGTTTATATATGTATATGCAGGACTTTCTTTGATGTTTCAATCAACTATATAATATGCATTGCTTTTATAAATGCTTTTGAGCTGTTATCGGATTAATCGCTGCATGTGATGGTATTAGGATGATTGATCTACCTACTGAGTTTCTCACCCAATTATTCTTGTGGTTTTACAGTTGACGTTTGAGGATCGAGTTAGGATCCTTAGTGGCGCTGTGACGTGGTTTACTGGGCGAGGGATTCCTTATTTTGTGGTGGATGTAGGTCTCCCTCTGTTCAGTTACCGTGGATGATTTTCTACCTCTATTTCGTTAACTTTAGAGACTTATGTTTTATGGCTCGGTTGTGAGCCTTATGTTAGTTTTGTTTTTTTATATGAATGCGACTTTTACTTTATCTTCTTCTCATTATATATATTTTGACAGGAAACAACAAACATAACTATATATTATATCACAAATATATACATGTTAAGTGAAAGATTGAATGTCATAGTTATACTGCAGGTGACTTAGAGGATGGGATAATTTTAGACAATGTTGTCTTGACAAGTCCCTCCTGGTCCTTCATTGTTAGGATTCTAGTTGAGAAACAAAATGGGTGGCAATTTTTGTGCATACTTTTAGCTTATTTTGCTTCCGCTGTGTATATTATTATATGCACTGTGTTTATCAGGTGGCAAAAGGTTCGCTGTGCATACCTTTTCTCCCTCTCTTTCTTTTTCGATTTTCAGGCGCAGTAGTAGAGATGGTGGGGTTAGTGAGCTGAGGAGGTGGTGGTGATGATGGCGGTGGTAAGGTAGTGGCGGTGGTGAGATTGTGGTAGTGGGGGTGGGGTGGTAACGGTGAACTGTTTTGTGATGGTCAAATCTATTTGACTGAATGGAGGTGCCAATAAGATTGGGGCCTGCCAACAACAACTAATTCAATTGTTGGGGGTGCCTGCAACTGGGGCCTGCCAATAACATTATGGGGGGTGCCTTTAAAATGACCCTAATCTGTTCGATGAACAGGGTAATAGTAATATGGTAAAAGGGCCCAGGCCTCAGGGGTGGCCTCCTACTCTTCTAGGGAGGGCTCGCCTAACCTTTTTGAATTGCTGGATCACAAGTTATATTCCTTTACCCTCAATCTATATAATAAAACAGAACGCTTTTAAGATAAAAGAACAGTTCAGGTTTGTCCCCAAGTAACCAGCGCAGACTTAGAGCGGAAAGAGAGCGAATGCGGGAGCATCGGAGCGACCAATATAATACTATAACTAGTACTAAAATGGCTTCGAAGCGGGAGGATCGGAGTGGGATTTAAAGCAGGAGCACGAGATTCCAGAGTAGGAGCGTTACCTTTATACCACAACTCCGATCTTAGTAACCTAAATCGCCACATCCATGGGATGCTCTCACCCCCAACTCATGATTTGGCAGTTTGGATGTGGATTCGCGGAGAATCCGCGCTCCCTTGATTGTCAGATCGCGCACCCAACATTTAAACCCAGGGTCCCACTATTTATATTATTTGTTTTACACTATTAGCCAGTATGTTTTTACATTATGGGCAATTTAGGGTTATCCCCCATTCCCTAATTGAAATTTGGGATATCCCCCGGATTAATCAAAATTAAGGATAACCCCAACTAACGGTTTTTGTCAACTTTTCTGTAAAAAGTCCACGTGCAACACACGTGATTGGATCTTTTACTAAATTACCCACATTTGTAATACGTGAACAACTAAATTCCATTTTTTTTGGAAATACTCGGAATACCCTCTTAGTCTTTTAAGCTTCCAATATATGTGATTTTACAATCCTACGGTTGGTGTTTTAAATGAAGAGTAGACGGTTAGATCTAGTTTCTGGATCCCATAAAGAGATGATCCCAAGGTTGATTTTTTTTAGGATGATTTCTTCACAACAAATCATTTCATCATAAAAATTTTAACCGCATTACAAGATGGTTAAACCTAATAGTTCAAATAAATGATTCAGAATAAAATTTAAATTAAGGGGTTTTGTGATTTTAGTCCCTATTTTTATAACCCTCATGTTTTTAATCCCTTGGATTAAAAACATTTGTGAATTTAGTCCTTAGTTTTTAAAAAGACAATACTAACCTTTAAAAACATTTTATTCCAAATATATCCCATATCTAAAAATCATTAACGGTCGACTTCATCACTCTGGCGACCGGCGACCGGCGACCGGCGACCGGCGACCTCCACTCCGGCGACCGGCAACCTCC